>CAUYQV010091182.1:0-51334 GCA_963574575.1 Galagoides demidoff | reverse complement strand
GGGCGCCTGTGGTCCCAGCTACTTGGGAGGTGGAGGCAGGAGACTCGCTTGAGCCCAGGAGTTGGAGGTTGCTGTGAGCTGTGATGCCATGGCACTCTACCCAGGGGGATAGCTTGAGGCTCTGTCTCAAAAAAAAAAAATGCAATGTTCTGGCCCAGGGTGAGCCCAGCCTGCTGGGGCTTTGGGAAGGGGCAGAAGGCCCAGGGATTCATCAGAAGGGGCTCCCTCTGCATGGGGGGGAAGGGTCTCTCAGCCCCCTCCTGTCACACCTGCCTGGTGTACTGGCCAAGGACGGAGGTGGAGGTGCCAAAGTCCATGCAGCACCCCCTGGGTGTGGCAGTAACAAGCCAGGATGGTCAGGCAGAGGCCCCTCTGGGCACACGGGAACAGAAGGGCCTTGTCTCCTGCCTGGTGGCAGCCAAAGCCCTGGTGGGGGGGGGGTTTGCTTTGGATACCCCAGCTCTCTCTGGTTTTGAACCTTTTCAGGCCCTGTAGCGATGCTCTGGGCCTGTCCAGATCCCCTCTTCTGGCTCCACTGCCCACCCTCAGCTGCTGGCAATATCTGCTCATGGCAGTTACCCTTGGCTCTTGGCCACAGGGACCCTCCTGGTCCAAGGGTGAGGCACCTGCTGGGCCAGGGCTAGCTGAAGCCCTGACTGGCTGATGTGGGTATAAAGCCCTGTCCTCCTTGCTTTAGTTTGGGACAGCTCTGAGCACTAGACCTCTCCCACCCCATGTGACCTACTGAGGCCTGAGCTGCTGCAAGCCCTGTGGGTCAGCTTGACTCTCTCTGTGTGGCCTTCCTCAGCTCTTCCAGGTCACCTCCTAGGGCCCCTCCCAATGGACCTGCTTGTGACCCTCTCACCCCCAGAAGGAGTCTGTCTCCAGGGACCCAGTCTGGGACAGGCTTGTGCCACTGATGGGCTGGCTTCTTCCTTCCCCTCCTCCACCTGCAGACCTACCCCAGGCTCCCCCCGATCCCCGGGAGCTTCCTGACACACCTGGACTGCCTGTCTGCTGCTCTGCTGGGACTTTCTGGTGGGGCCCCTTTGCTCTGCTCCCTTGTTGAGAAGGAGTGTCACTGCTCCCTGACCCAGCCTGGCAGCCTGGGGGCCAGGGTGGGGCATCTGGTGTGGGGTGTCCTGGACTTAGATGCTCTTTGACAGCTCTCAACAAGCTGTGCAGCGGGCCCGGGGGCCCAGTTCTGGGTTCAGGCTGCAGATTACCTGCTGGGCAAGGATCTTCCTGGACCTCAGTTTTTCACCCATAGACGGGTGTCTGTTATGAGTGTTAAGTGAAAGTGAAACCCCATCAGAGCGCTGAGTCAGTGCCCCGTTAACCCCCCCACCCCGGTCCTGGCCAGCCTGTCCAGATGGAGTACCAGGCTGATGTCTGGGTGGCAGGCCTGACCCTTGGTGTCCTGCACCTGGGCAGGACCGTGGAAGAGAAGCAGGCCTGGTATGCCAGGACCCTCAGGGTGGGCCCTGGATGTTAATCGAGACTGTGCTTCCTGCTTCTTGGGGGGAAGCAGATGGGGCTGTCAGCTCCACTTAGGCCCAGCCTTCCCAAACCCAGCCAAGCATGCCCGGATTGGGGAGGGCTCCTTAGCGCAGCTGGTGGGACCGGAGGCTGGCATCCCTCAGGGGCGAGTGACACTGATTACTAGGAAATAATGCGGTGGCAACAGGGGCGGCCCAGTGAGGGCTCCTGGCCCCAGGGCCCTGGGAGGCTGGGGACTGTTTGTCCGATCTGGCCCCCACAGTGAGGCTGGCCTCTTCTGTCAGCCTTGGGGCCGTCTGGAGCACAACCCTGGGAGACATGGGTGCTGGGAGGGATTTACACACAAAAGTGGCCCTGAAAAGCTCTGCCTTGCGGAGGCCAGGCACAGCTGTCAGCCTGTGCTGAGCAAACCGTCATTCTCTGCATTCGGGCTGTTGACTTTTTCTCGCTCCCTCCATCTCTAAGGAATAAACTGTATCAGTTTATTAAGCAAATAATACAGGCCATAACAGAAGAGTGGGGCAATCCTCAGAATTGAGAAAAAGAGAAAATATCCTCCCTTTCCCGTTATCCGGCAGAGAGGCCCCATTTATAATTTACTGACCGTTCCTCCAGGTGTGGAAGGCTTATCATTTGTAATGTCCACACTTGCCATTTGTACCCTGTTCCTTTCATTCCATGATGTGTCATGAACACGTTGCTGAGTTGCTAAATGCATTTTACCCCATCAAGGTAAGTTACTGTCTTTGTGGTAGTCGGCTGAGTGCAGGCATCAGAATTTACTCAAAGATCTATCATTGGACATTTAGAGTGTGTGTGGGGGGTTGTTTTAGAGTATTCAAATATTAGTGTGCACACCCTTAATTATTTCCTCAGGAAAAATTTCTAGAAGTGAAATTATTGGGTCAGAGTTTGTGTGTGTATGTGTGTATATATATGTACACACATATATGTACTCATGATAAATGCAGTGATTTTTTAAAAAGCAGCTTTATTAAGATATAATTCATATGCTGTAAAATTACTCCATTAAAGTGCACAATTCAGTGACTTTTAGTATATACACCGAGTTGTGAAACTGACATCTCATTCAATTTTAGGACATTTTCCTCACCCCAAAAGGAACCTCCTGGGCCCATAGTGGGCCATCCTGCTACCCCAGCCCATGGCAGCCACTCCTCCCCGCCCAGTCCCCATGGATTTACCCGTTCTAGTGCCCCCCACATGCCCTGGCCCCCGTGGGTTTACATGCTCCCTCACCCTGCACACTCGCTGGTCCCCATGGATTTACTCCAGCATCCTACACACACCCTGGCCCCCCGTGAGTTTACCCACTCTGAGGTCCCACACAGACCCTGGCCCCTGTGGGTTTACTCCAGTGTCCCACACACACCCCAGCCCCCGTGGGTTTACCTGCTCCGGGGTCCCGCACACACATGGAGTTGCACAGAGTTGCCTTTTGTGTGGGGCTTCTTCCTCTGAGCACGCGGTGTTCTCGTCTGCCCGGCTGCGGCATGTGTCAGAACTCCATTCTTGGTTAGTGTCTGGTAACTCCTGTTGCATGGAGGTGGCATGGTACTTGTAAGGTGTTCAGTGATGACGTAGGGCTGCTCGATGGTGCCTTCACTGCCACACAGCAGGGGACATACGTGCCCTCTTCTCCCCTTCCTGGTGGGGATGTTCTTGCTGGGAGGGGGCCTCAGATGGTCGCTTCCCTGTCTGTAGGTGTGGCTGGGGGCGTCTGCATTAGGAAGGAGGGAGAGAGCATCCCAGATGGGCCCAGGGGGGGCGGTGATGATCTCTAAATTGTTACAGCAGTCTTTAAAAAAATCTGCAGACAGGCGGAATTTTAATTCACCTTAATTAAAAAATGCCATGGTGTACGGCAGATTTTTTTTTTGGTTGGTGTTGAAAAAATTAATGTCAGGCTCACAAAATCTAACCCACAATAGAGGGGAAAAAAGTGTGGTTGCTTTGACAATAGGGACAGGGGCTATGAATATTTACCACATGGCAGGGGGCCCACACCTGCCTCCTGGCCTTTGGGGTCGCCCCTGTGTCCAGCAGGTTTAGGGGAGCTAGGTTCCCCTAGGTTTATAGGTACCTAGAGTCCCACCATCTGCCAGGCAGCATTGCCCTTGGCCAGCCTCCCTCTCACCATGGGGATCCCTACCTTCTCTCTGCAGGGGGGTTTGCACCTCTAGGCTCAGAACCCTATGCCTGCCCTTGCTGAAAAAATAAATATATGCTAATAATAGAAACCCCAGCTCCACCCACTGTGCTGACTTGGAGTTTTACCTGTGTCCTCTCATCTCCCTCCCACAGTTGGGACACCCCATTCCTAGTAGGAAGCAAGGCCCAGGAAGGCCAGGTGTTGTGAAGCACAGTCCCATCTGGAATGCTGGCCTCAATGGAGTCGTCCTTGCCCAGGAGACATAGGAATTTGCTCCCACGAGCTTCTGGGTAGGTAGAAAGGAGACACTAATGGGGGCTGTCCCGTCTCGTCCAGCTGGAGCTGGCTTGGGGATCCCATAGGCTGCAGGGGCACTTATACGGGGGTGAGGGCTACTTTGGGGGCTGGAAATGGCACCACTTTGGGCTTCAGGACACGTCATTCACCTCCAGGCTTGAGAACCTCAAAGAAACTCAGCTGGAAGTCAACAGAAAGGCTAGGGTTGAGCTCCTCCCCCAGGGACCCAGACCTCAGCTGAGACCCTGTATCCGTGGGGACGGAGCTCCCTGACTCTTGCAAGCATTTCTGTCTTCCCTTGAAGTGGACTGAGAACACTTTTTCAGTGTGGCTGCTTTGACAATACGGAAAGGGTATCCGAACACCACTCCCTCTGGAGAAGGCCACTGCTCTCAGAAGTGATGTGGCTCTGTGCAGTGACCCTGGCCTTGTCTTGAGAGAAAGGCCCCATCTGACATTTGGCCATAGAAGAAAACTTGCAAACAACCTCTGCCTTCCAGTGTGGGCTTGGGTGCAATTAATATTTCATACCCAAAGACGGTGCTGGCATTTTGCTGGATGGCTTCAATTAGCTCAGGAGCCTCATTCTCGTGCTAATAATCAGCTTGCTTATCCTAATGGTTTATTAATCTATTTCACAGTGGGAGTCACACAGCGTTTCACAGATCCCTCCTGCTGCTGCCTTGATTGTGTAGAAATGACTCAGGCCCTGCAACTGCTCGTGGAGGGGTTTCGGTTCTTGGAGGGAAAGAGTGTGGGGTGAACTGAGGAGGCTTGAAGTTCTGGCATTTCTTTGTTCCCAGGGGGCCGAGAGGGCCTTCTGGACTGGGCACAGGGACACGAGAGCTACGGTGTTTCAGATTTTTCTTCTCTGGCTTTGTCTGTTGATATCTTCCCTTTACTGAATTTCCCAGGGGTAGGCTGGGGAGCTACTGGGAAATTCTTTAGAAGGCATTGTAAACAGAAATTTTGACAGGGGTCAGGTGGCAGGGGAGTTGGGGGATGGTAGAATCACCGGAGTGGACATGTTTTTATTTTTATCTTTTTTTTGGAGACAGAGTCTCACTATGTTGTTCTCAGTAGAGTGCCATAGTGTCACAGCTCACAGCAAACTCTTGGGCTTTAAGCAATCTCTTGCCTCCCAAGTAGCTGGGACCACAGGCGCAGGCCATAACACCTGGCTATTTTATATTTGTTTTTTATATAAATGTGTTTTACTTTATGGTGGAGGCTGCTGTACTCTGTATCTGGTGACCTGCCATCCTGGCCAGGGGTGGGCGCCTAACCCACACATGACAGACTTGCCAGTGCTATGAGTTGGCCCAGTGTACAGCACTGCCTGGCAGGGCTATGCCTGCCCACCACAAACTATGTCTTCACAGGGACATGAGATAAGAGCCAGGAACCGGTGGGGACAGAAGCTGCAGGTCCATGCAGAGTGGTGGTGCAGCAGGGCCCTGTGCACCGCAGGGAGGGGCCTCTGGCAAAGGAGCCATCACTTAACAACTGCCTGTTGTGTCTCCTCGCTGCTGTCCCTGGGGGCTGTCCTGGGCTCCAGAGCCTCTCACCTCTCTTTGTAGGACACTCCTGTTGCTCAAGGGACACCAGGTGTCTCTGTCCCCTTCACACTCAATCATTATCACTGTCTTTCAGGGACTGCTCTAGCTTCAGATTCCCGTTTCATAAAGGCCCAATTCCCTGAGGCCTGCAGGCTTCCCTGACTCTTCCCATGGGGCTCCACTCACTGTCCACACAGGCCAGTAGCCCGTGGACTAGATGCCTTGGTGGTCTCGCTCTGAAATGGGAACATGTCTCCACTCCATCAGACTCCCCAGCCCACCCACGCGTGGAAGGGTATTGAGGGCTGGAGGAGTCAGACGCCATCCACAGCTGTGGTCCAGGCAGCGAGGGTCCTCAGGTGTTTTGGGGGTTTCCTTGTGGGCAGCTGGTGTGGGGCAAGTTACAGGGGAGGAGAGGCTGCTCTCTGTCTGCTGGTTCCGGAGCTCCCCTGAGGAAGGAAATGCCCCACACAGGAGCATGTCTGTAGGGGTTGCATTGGAGGACAGCATCAGCTCTGCTAAGGGTGCTCAGGGGCTGGGGGAGCAGAGGAAGGCAGGGAGAGAACGGAGAGGCCCAGGGCGCGAGCGCCCACACATGGCACACACATGTGACTGAGGAGATGTTTTCTTAATCTGAAATAATTTCAAAATAGAAAGAAAAGTCATGAGGTAGGACAGAAACATCCTGAGGACCCTCGCCCAGCGTCTCCTGATGTCCTGCACAATTATAATGTGTTTTCCACTGGTGTTCTTTTCCTGTTCCAGGGGCCAATCTGGGAGCCCTCCCTAGATTCCACAGAATCGGCTGCATTTTGTCCCCCGTCTCCTTAGACACGTCCTCATCCATTCCTGTCTCTTCCTTTGGGACAGTCCTGGTCAGTAGAATAGAATCCCCTTCAGTTTCGGTTTGTCAGACTCTGAATGACGAGATGGAGGAGGTACAGTTCAGGCAGGATTTTCAGAAAAGTGAGGTGCCCCACCCCCCGCTAACTTACGTGCGGGTGTGTGTGTGTGTGTGTGTGTGATGCCGTGGGTTACAGTGATGTTACCCTTGATGCTTGATTGAACCGGCCTCGGCTGGGTTTCTTTACTGTAAATTTATTCTCTTCTCTTTGAAATTAGTTAAATATCTTGACGGAGATACTTTGAAACTATGAAATTGCAGTGTTCCCCCTTCAAATTTTTGTTTATGAACTTGGGCATCTGAGAGTGACTCTCCCCAGCACCAGTCCTGTCCTCACGTCTAGTGGCCGTGCCCTCCTTCCCTCTGTCCTTCTGCACTTACTAATTAGAGTTCCTTCCCAGGAGGAGCTATGCTTCGCTCCCATTCAGTGATCTGTTCAGTTAGTTATATGCAGTTTTGTGCTGCGTGTTTCTTTTCTTTGGCTGTGGGGCCCTTCGGTCTGGCCCTGTGCCCCGTGGACACACCTGCCAACATCATGCCCTTCTCCCTCTGACGTCACAGAACGCTCTGATGCACCCGTGTCTTCCAGGCTCCACCGGGACCAGTCTTTACTCCAAGGAGGCCAAGGGACTAACAAGAGGTAAAATTTATGACTTTGCTTCTTTTGCTGCTCATCTTTCCATGCCCCCACCCTCAGCGTTGACTGGGCCACCAGCAGATGGCTGCCCATATCCTCAGGCCCCATGGGTGGTGTCCTGCAGGACTGGGTGGAGTTGAGAGGATAAGGACTCTAGATGGACAGTCATGTGTGGCTCTTGGGGACCAGTTAGGGAGGAAGCAGAGAGCTGAATCAGAGGAGCCTGGCCCATGGCTGAGCCCCTCAGAGAGGGCATGGACTGACTGGCTGGGAGGGGTCCAAGTGACCTTATCCAGACTCTAAGGGCAAGGGGCCCCAGGTTGAGAAAAAGGATGAGCACTGGGGCCTTCCCTATGAACACCCTCCACCCCACACCCACCTGTGCCAGCCATGCTGCAGGACGGCCCTTGCTGAGTGGCGTCCTGACCTAAGCACAAATTTGGGCCCTGGCTGCTAGAATTCTGCCCTCTGGCCAGGGAGTGACCTAGACCCAGGGTCAGGCCAACTCCTACACCATGGATAGGCTCTGTCCCTTGACTCTGATTTGCAGACTGAGCTCTTGACTCTGCTGATCATTTTAGCAGTGAACAAGTCCCTGCCACTTGCAAAGCCCTCTGTAAGCCCCAAAGCCAGTTCGTCACACACCTGTGTGCTCATGTCGCCCACTGCTCCTTGGGAAGCTCTGAGCCTTCTTGCTGCCCTCTGGTTTCTCAGGGTCCCCAACTCACACCTGTTCTGACACCAGCCTGGTACCCCTCCCAACAGCTGGATCCCAGAGTCCCAGTTTGCTTCCCTCATCTGTCACTGATGTCCCCAGATCACCCATCCCATACTCCCACCCTGGCAGGCTGGGGACACACCCCAGGGGGCTGGCCACTGTAACAAATCTCCTCCTTCACTGAGTCACATCTGCCTTTTCTGCCAGGCCACGAGTCTCAGCAGAGGCCTCAGAGCTGCCCACCCTCACCCCAGCGGCTGCCAGCCTTCCTAGGGCCATACTGTGGAGACCAGGGTGGGGGGTGCAGTGCTCACTGTCTAGGGGCAGGGCAGTCTGTGGGCAGCAGGGTGCGTAGGGGTCACAGGATAGGATGTGGTTCATCCTCCCATGAACTTGGGCCAAGATTGGAGATTCAGCCTCTGGAGTTGGAGGGAGGATTTGGGCAGAGGGGTTCAGAGACGCTAGGGGAGTTGTCTCTGGCTGAGGGAGCATTGGTTCCACTTTCTGAGCTTTGTCCTTCCCTGTAAGTGGGCTGTGTGGCCCCCAGGCTGCTGGTGTGAAGAGTCAGTGATGCATGCAGGGCAGGAGCGCAGGGCCCCCTGACTGGTGCTGAAGCAGTGGGGGACACTTGTGGGGACTCTGAGCAAGGTGAGTGGCACCCAGGGAGATGTCTCTGTGATGAGTCCTGAGAGGTTGGGCAGGACAGAGGTCTGGTGGCCTCCCACAGCACATAGACCCCTCTGATCACCTGCTCTGGTCACAGTGAGACCCTCTGACTTGCCCTCCTGCTCCATCTCCCAGCCACTGCTCCTGGCCCCATAGCACCAGGGGAGCTCTCGCTAGCACAGGGGTCTATCTGTGTGGCCCTTGGACCAGTGGCACCTGCAGTTCCTGGGGACCTGCTAGATGTGCACAGTCTCAGGCCCCACCTCCCATAGACCTACTGAATTGGAAGCTCTTGGTGGGGGGGCATGTCCTGTGCCTTGCTATTGCTGAGGAACTTCTAGTTTGAGAAGTTGGCTCAGGTAACTTGCCTGTGAGAGAGCTCATCCTAGCCAGAAACATGGCAGGGGTGTTTGTGAGCACTTACAGGGTAGGAGCCCGCTCAGTTCCCAAGAATCTCACAGGTCTGCTACAGCAAGGGCTCTGTCGGGTGGGTGGGGGCCCCAGGGGTGTCCTTTCCACCTGTAAGGGCCTATCTCCTTCCTGCTGCCCTGGCACTGACCCTGGCCCCGCGTGGCACAGGATGATGGGTTAGGGCTGCCTTCTGTCTCCCCACGCAGCCCGCAGAGACAGCCCCATGCTGCCTTCCTGGTGTCGCAGGCATTTAAATTGCCATTTTATTTAAATTTATGTCCAAAGATACAGGCAGAGAAAGGGCCATTTCAAAGTCAGTTTCTGCTTTATGGCTTTATGGGGAGCACACCGGGCAGCTGTCGGAAATATCTCGCAGCTTCCGCACAGCAGAGGGTCACGTGGGCTCTAGCTGCTTCAGGAAAGTGATTCTGCCTCCTGGGCAGGAAGCTATTACTTTGTACCCCAATTCTGGACCAAGCCCTGATCCTTGCTCCAGACTGAGCCCTGGCCCCTCCTCTAGGCTGAGCCCTGATCCCTTCTCCAGACTGAGCCCCAATTCCTCCTCCAAACTGAATTCTGATCCCTCTTCCAGACTGAACCCTGATCCCTCTTCCAGACTGAGCCCAGGTCCCTCCTCCAGACTGAACCCTGATCCTTCCTCCAGGCTAAGCCCTGATCCCTCATCCAGACTGAGCCCTGATCCCTCCTCCAAATTGAACCCTGATCCCTCCTCCAGACTGAACCCTGATCCCTCTTGCAGACTGAGTCCTGATCCCTCCTCCAAACTGAACCCTGATCTCTCCTCCAGACTGAGCGCTGATCCCTCCTCCAAAATGAACCCTGATCCCTCTTCCAGGCTGAGCTCTGATCTTAGTTGTAGAAAAAGTGCTGACCTGGCCTCAGGCTGAACCTTGATCAGCCTTGGCCCAGGCCCACAGTAATTCTTCCATGAACTCACACTATTGAATTTGACGAGGGAGGTTTAGGAAATTCTTATGGTGTCACAATAGTCTTTGAGCAGATCTGCTTTGCAAAGTTGCAGTTCCAAGCATGCCCTGGTTCCAGGGAGCTGTTCTGTACATCTGTAGGAACATCTGTCCACACGCCCGAGCTGGTGGGGTGGAGGTGGTTGGCTGCTGATGGCACCTGTTCCTCATGCAGAGGGTAGTAGCAGTGCCCAGAGAACCTCTGGTGGCAGCTGGGACCCCAGAAAGCCCTGGAGCCTGCCAATTGCTTCCTCTTGTGACCTTGGCCAAGAATTACTTCCTTGTGGTTTCTCTTCTTTCAAATGGTGTGGGGACTGTCCTCCCTCTCAGGTGGATTTTTGGGTCGAGTGGGATCCCACTTGGAAGAGCACTTTGCAAACCATGTTGCATGCAAACCATGGGGGAGAACCAGCAGTGAAGCCTCCAGTTATGAGACTTTAGGGGTTGGGCCTAGGCTCCTTCAGAGCCCCTGAGGTCTGTGGCAGAAGTGTTTATCCAGCACCTGAGAGACCTGAGTCAGGGCAGGGAGCCTGTTGACAGGGGCCCTGATGTGGGGCTGGTGCTGGGGGATCCTCCCTAAGCTTCCCATTCTTGAGCAGTCTCTGCACATAACTTCAGTGCAGGTGCCTCACTTTCTTTGTCTATAAAGTGGGTGGGGTGGGATTTAGCTTGTTCTTCCCTGGCCTCAGCCCAGCACCCTCTTTGCACATCCCTGGTGCCTCCACCTGCCTCCACCTGCCGATTCTCACTTTAGCAGTAAAGGCTCAGGGCCATAGTGAGTCAGAGGCTCAGTCTGAATCTGTGGTGCAGGTTGTGGGCAGAGGAACCTGGGCAGGTGTAATCCCTTGCTGGATTGAGCACTGCCAGGGCGCATGGGTGGGAGGGTGGGAGGAATCGGAGGTGGAAGTCTGCAGAAATGTGGCCTGGTGCCCAGGCCCTCCCGATAGGAGAGGGGGCCTATCTCAGAGAACCAGCATCCCCGCCCCACGTTCTCATGATCCAGGACTCAGTTTCCCATCAGCACGTTTTATCTCCAGGAGTCCATCTGGTCAGAGACCAAGTGTGCCCCCAGTTATGTGTCCCTGCCAGCAGCTCCCTGGGTATGTTTCCTGGGCCAGGCTTCTGGGCAGGGGTCTCTTTGCATGAAGCTGCCCCACTGCAAGCCACTGGAGGTTTCTAGGCAGGGAGTAGTGAGGGCCAGCTGGGGCCAGTGTACTGGGGTCCTGCCAGGATCAGTGTGGGTGGAACCCAGGCCAGAGTCTCACTCAGCTGGCTGTGGCCATGCTTGGGGGAGGCACAGAGATTTGGAAGGTTAACCTGCCTCTGCCCTGTCGCAAACACAACATGCCCCAGGGGATTTATGTGAGGCTCTGCAGTCCCTGTGGCCATTCCATCTTTCTTGTAGTCACCTGCCAGGACTATACATTCCTACTTGGTGTAGGACCTGAGCTATCTTCCCACATAGAGCGGACATCCTAATGCAGAGCGAAGGGGGATGAAACGTAGACAAACTGAAGGGAAAGAAGATTTGGGGCGCTGACAGACAGGGCCAAAAGATAGGGTGATGTGCATGGGGGGTCTGCCAGGTGGGGGCTGCTAATTTCAAGTGTAGTGTCCTGGGTGCCTTCACCAAGAGGTGACATTTGAGTTAAGACCTGGACAGTAAGAAGCTGTCTGTGGTAGCACTCTAGGCGGGGGGATCGAGGCCTCCTACTTGCTCTGCCCCTCTGCTCTCACAGAATCAGGTGGTCCACAGAAGCCTGGTGCGGGGGATGGTGGCAGGAGGCACTGCTGGTGCGTAGAGGTGTTACTGAGTCACATTCTCCAGAGCTGACAGGAGAAAACCATCACGGAAGGTACGTTTGCCTGGCAGGTGCTCAGCAATCCTGTTTCCTGCCCTGAATTCCTGTCCCCCACGTTCTCCCAGCCATTGCTCATTGACTAGCGAGACAAGAGCCAAGCATCTCTGCGTAGGTCCGGCCTCAACCCCTGTGGAGAGCGTCCCTTCGCTCAGTGGAGGGGTCTACAGAAATCCAGGGCAGCCCCATAAGGGGCCAGGGCTGGGGCCACTCAAGCACTCACACTGGGCCTGATCCCTGCCCTCAGAAGCACTGCAGGCCACAGGCCCACCCCCGGACCTGTGTCCCAGGAGCATCCGACTGACTCAGGTGATGAGTGGCTGTGGCCAAGATCTCAAGGACGAGCTGTGCTTGTGGAGAGGGATTTCAGGCAGGGAGTGAGTGCAGCAAATGTGGGAGGTTTGGGCCTCCAGGGGCTGTGCCAAGATCAGGGGGTGATGCTGCATTCTGGGACGGTGCCGGCAGAGAAGGCTTTCAGTGGGAGTATGTGCCTGGGTGATAAGATTCTCTGCAGGGAGAGTGTGCCGGAGCGGTGTGTGTGTGGGGGAACAGAGGGCAGCAGGCCTGGGCACAGGGGCAGGGCAGGATGGCAGTAGCAGGAGTGCAGAGTCTGGGTTTGGGGCCTCAGGGGGAGGAGAAGCTGCAGAGGAGCCCTGCGCTGGGTCCAGAGCGTGTGGTGTCACGGGAGCTAGCAGGGCGTCAGGGCCACCAGGGTATTAGCCAAGCCAGGATGCGAGTCTGTTTTAGGGGTCAGTGGTTGGCGGATACACCTTATCCTGGACTGTGGTCTGTGGACCGAGATTGTCCCTGGCCTAGGAGGTCTGGGGAGCCGGGAAGCTGCCGGGGGTGGCAGCACTCTGGGTCTGGAAGGCAGATGGGAGTGGGCTGCAGAGCTGGTGGGAGGTGAGAAATGGGGACAGTGGGTGCCGCCAATTATTCTGAAAAAAATTTTTTTTGTCATTCTACAGTTTTATTTACACGATCGGGGAAAGGCATGTTCTAGAATACCAGCTTTGCTTCTCAGACACATTAACACAAGAGCCCAAACGTAATGTGAGCGCCAAGAGCCCCTGGCCAGAACACAGGGCACAGAGCCTGTGCCCGGCAGTGCCAACTTGGGGGGCACTTCCAGCCCAGATGCTGCTGAGTGAGTGTCATCTAGAGCCTCGGTGGCCTGTGCTCTCCGGTGACGTCTGCTGCAGCTGCAGTTGGGCAACCACATGGCGAGAGGCAGGGCAGCCCACGGTGCTGCGTGGAGCAGGCAGTGCTGCATCGTGTTGCTAGAGAGAGGAGGAACAGACAGGAGGGGGCTGGAGGTGGAGAAAAGCTGTCTAGAAGCCAGTGGGAGGGGCGCTGTTGAGAGGGAGGTGTGGCTGGCAGGGGAGGCTGAGCCAAAGTGCAAGTTTCTGGAGAGATAAATGTACCAGCTTCCCTCGAAGACCACCGCTGCCCCCTCCCCCACTGCTGGTGCCCATGCTGCCGTGGTCTCCTGTTGGGTGAAGGCCGGGTGGGTCGGAGATTCATCTGGGGTACGTGCTGTGCCCTGGGGCTGTGGTGGAGGGACACTGTAGTCCTCTCAGGTTCCAACCTCCACCTCTGGGAGCTGCTCAGACAAGCACACATGAATGCATGTTACGTGTGTGTATACACAGACACACAGGCACATGCACACATGTGCACGAGTGCATGCACACATACTGGGGTACACCTACAGAGGCACACTGAGGTATACACAATGCACGCATGTATACATTGCCCCCCAAATGCAGCACACACGTCTGCTACATGCATGTGTATCTGCACACACCTACAAAGCCCACCCAGGCACACCTGAGGCCTCCTTAGGGACCAGGCAGAGCAGAAGGCCTGACCCATTTGGTCCTGGCTAAGCAAGGAACCCATTACAGCCTGTCCCAGGTGGAGATGTGGCCGGAGTGGAGATGAGATTCAAAAGGAAAAAGAGCAGCTGTCAGCTTTCTCTACCCGAAAGGTCATCACCCCTTCCTCACATGGGGATGTCAGACAGTGAGGTAACCTGGGAGCCCAGGCAGGCGACAGACAGCTGTCTCTCATGTGAGATGGTGTGATTGCCTTTGTCACCACTAGCACAACACTGCAGGCTTCTAGCAGCTGACAGTGGAGACAACCAGCTGATTCCCTTTCTATCTTCCCTATGAGCCCACTGACGTTCTCCCCCTGCCTTTGTCTCTGGGTCCCCACTAGTTGCTGGGCTATGCAAATTTGAGCTCCCTTAAGGACCAGGATGAGGGAGGCCCTGGTGGGTGTTTCACCTCCTTAGGAGTTGGGAATGTGGGGGTTGTCTGCATCTGGCATGCTATGGAACCCTACTCTGTGACAGTCACTGTGGTGAAAAAAATGTCCTGGAAATGCAGGCCTGGCATCGGGGTGAAGATGGATCTTGTCCCCAAGCTCGGCTGGGTTCAGAGGCACCCAGACTAGGAACTGATGGATCCAGCCCATCCTCAGGAGAATGGTACTCTCTTTGCAGAATAGCTGTGGGGTGCAGGCTGCACTGTGGGGTCTCAGTTCATCCCTGATCTGCAAAGCGGCTCATCTGAGTGCTGGGGTCTGCACTGAGAGAGCAGTTCCCAGCTCCCAGATGGCCAGGGTGTGGTGCTCCAGCTGGAGCCGGGCTGGGCATGGGATGGGAGCCTCAGTGTACCTGAACCTGCATCATCTGTCCAGCACTGGGTCCCAGGGATATTGCTAAGCATTTTAAGAGGCCTTTAAAAATAGAGAAGGAGCCAGCACCTGTGGCTCAAAGGAGTAGGGCGCTGGCCCCATATGCCGGAGGTGGTGGGTTCAAACCCAGCCCTGGTCAAAAACTGCAAAAAAATAAAAATAGAGGAGGAAGAATCCCCCACCCCTTTAAATCAGCAGAGGCTGCTGCCACATGATCAGAAGTTGCCGAGGCTCCAAAGGATGCAGCCTTATATCATCATAGTTTTCTTCAGGTTCTTATGCCAGAAAGACTTGGCCGTCCTCAGCGTGACCAGGACCGGCTCTCCAGCCCTCCCGCCTGTGCAGCAGCCACACTGTCCACTAGATGGCGCTGCTGCACGCCAATGGCCAGCCTGTGCTGACCCCAGGCCTGGAGAGGACAAGGTGGTCTCCAAAGGTCGAGTCCTCATAGTGATGAGAGCCTTTCCCCCAAGGGAGTGAGCCTTTCCCCCAGGGGAGTGAGATCCCCCTGTTTCCGGGTTCTGGGAGCCCAGGGCACAGGCTCTGTTCATGCTGTGAGGGGAAATGTCCCTCCCTGTAGGGAGCCGGGGTGCCCATGTGCCTATGTGTGTGCCCGTGCTCCTGCCTGTGTGTGTGTACACCTGTGCATTCTGTGCAGGTGTGTGTGCACATGTCTGCACGTTCTTTCATGAGTGCACACCCCAGTGCACGTGCAGGGTTCCCTGCAGGCAGGCATGTGGGGGGAGGGTGGGGGCAGTTCTTCCCATCCCGCTCCAGGCCAGGCACCGTGAGGGGCAAGACTTGCCTCAGCAACCTCAGCCCTGCCCTGTGACCACTCTGAGCCTTGGTTTATTCATCTGAAAAGTGGAGATGAGGAGGCCCACACCAGGACCAGGGTAGAGGGTCCTCCCTGTAAGTGGTGCCGTGATTGGACTATAGACTGACAAACAGACACCTGCACTGTGGTCACCTGCCCTTGGCAGCTGCCTGGAGAAGGAAGCTGAGGCCTGTCAGAGGGCTGCCACTGAACCCCCATCCCACTGGACAGGAGACTCGGGCTGGAGAGAAGACCCTGCAGGTCTGGATTCCACCTGGGCTAGGCAGAACCTGTGGTCACCGCTGTGGACGATGCTGCCTAGGGTCAGCTCCAGCAGCCACTGGGGGACAGATGGGATTTGACCAATCTGGCACTGCCCTTGGGGGGCTTGTCACCCTGTTTCCCACCTGAGGTGGGAGGAAACATAGGGGATTTCCTGGAACTCTGTTATCTAGCAGAGCAAAGCCCAAGGTATCTGCCTGACTGGTCAGTCTTAGGCTGTCAGGCTATGCAGCCTCCTAGAAGGGGGGATTTCTGAGGTGTGTGAGTGTCACCAGAATCCTGGACATCTGTCCCACATGTTGAATGCCCAGTGGCACAATCCTTTGGCTGAGCATCCCCTGGGGGTGGAAGTGACCGCTGGTGCCTGGGACTCAGCGAGCACCCATCCTCACCCCCAGGCCACAGGCCAGTGGGCACCCAAGATACCTCTGTGTGAGGATGCAAACCATACCCTGGCAGGCCGACGGGTGATTTCCCAGGGGGTTGACTGAGGGGCAGGAGAGGCAGGAGCTGGACAGAGGGTGCTCTGGGGGGTCAGGCTGG
Source organism: Galagoides demidoff (assembly GCA_963574575.1). Classification (NCBI taxonomy): domain Eukaryota; kingdom Metazoa; phylum Chordata; class Mammalia; order Primates; family Galagidae; genus Galagoides; species Galagoides demidoff. The sequence goes on along the minus strand of CAUYQV010091182.1, from coordinate 35,279 downwards.
GAACACCTGTCTTTAGGCCTTGGTCATCTCTGAAAGACGAGGCCTGGGAGGTGCACAGGGACGAGACTTCTGTACAAAGCGAATCTGATTCCCCATCTGCCCAGCTCATTGCTGTGGACCTGTGGGTTCAAGGTAAACAATCAGAGCCCAGCTCCTTGGCCAGTGAAGCCCCCACAGCAGTAGGAAGACGGTTGACTCTACAGAGCCAAGGGCAGGTAAGGCCAACCCACCCCTTGGGTCCTGTGAGGCTGACTTCTAGGGCCCACAACAGTCACTGTGCAGCTCCTGGGGTGCCAATGCAGGAGGATGGATTTACCCTCCATTAGTGGGGAGCCCTGGTGCCAGAGTTAGGGGCCTCTGTCCTGATTTGCACAAAGTAGCTATAAGCACTCTAGAGGGCCCTCTCCAGGGGTGGGGGCAAGGAGCTGCTGTCCAGCAGTGCTCTGTCATTCCCAGGGCATGGGGACCTGCCAGTCATGGGCCATCCTCAGCCCCATTGGGCATAGAACTCATCCCCTTCTGTGGAGCCACAGCTCCTGAGGGAATCCTGGGACATGTGGAGCCCTTGTCCCATGCCAAGCCCACCACATCCATGGCGGGAAAGAGGAGGACAGTAAATGGGAACATGGTGGCACATTTGGCTCTAGAGCACCAGCCGGGAGGCAGCCTGCCTGTGAGAAGATCAGACTGTACCCATTTCACAGAGGGACAGGTGGAGGCCCTGAGGGAGGTGAGCAGCCTCGTCCCTGCACCTCCCTCTGCAGAGGCGTGTCGATGCCGGTGTATCCTGCCTATCTACATATCTTCCCCGAAGTCTTCTGTATCTCAGCTACACTGAGAAGGGTGAGGGATGAGTCTGGACAGAGTGAGGGGCCTCAGGAGGGACCACAGGGAAGCAGGGCCGAGCCTGGTTACCTTCAGTTTTGCCTCCACGGTCCTCCGTGGGCCTCCCGTCCTGTTCACCTGCATAGGATCTTGGTGTCCTTCACACTTGGGCCCCCGTGGGTCTGCTGAACTATACATGCCCATCATTGCCGGGCTTCCTGGGCCTCCTGCCGCCCTCCCCTGCCCCACACACCTGCCGTCACACCAGCAGCTGCCTCCTAGCGCCTGCTGTAGCAGCCGAGCTGGGCCTTCTCTCTGAAATTAGGTCTTATAAGCCTCTCCCTGCCAGCGGGTCCCTGCACAAACGGAGCTCCATTAGTGACTGTGGAGCAACAACAGTTCCCTGCTGAGAGCGTACAGTGTGTTCCCCGGTGGAGCGGTGGAGCCCGCGTCTCTGGGGAATCTGTGCCTGCTTTGACAAACAGGGCCTCAGAGCTGGCTTGTCACAATTGCAGAGAGCACCTGCCTCCCACCACTGCCACTGAGGCTCAGAGGGGCAGCCGCCAGGGTTGGGCTCCTGGTCCTGGTGCCCCTGTGGTGCTGATACTCAGCTCCCCTTTTTGCAAAATAGAAGGGATTTCCAGGCTCTCAGCAAAACTGCACCCCAGCCTGGACTGTGGCCTTGGCATTTGTGCAAGGCACCCTTGCCCTCTCTTGGGGCAGAGAGAGCGTGCCCGAGGTGCAGGGTCCCATGGGCAGGCAACACGCATAGCGCCCTCATAGGTGCTTCCTGGCGATCACGCCTGAGTCACAGGGAGAGAGACTGAGACCCAGACTGTCGCTGGGTTTGCCTAGCTGGTCTCTGGCAGAGCTGCTTGGAGCCCCAGCCCTGCTGGGACCCCTGGGTCCTCCTGCTGCTCTGCAGCTGTTGTCACCAAGTTGTTAGGTTCTGGTGGGACTTGGGGGACGCTCCATTCCAGGAGCCCTCTGAGATGTACCACGCACAATGGGAAGCCATTCAATGAGATTTCATGAAAAATCATGCCTGAATCGAATCTGTTCAGTAAGTTAGATGGGCCTTTTCACTACTTAACCAAAATAAATTACATCAGAGCTTAGTGTTTATAAATGTTTTAACAATGCGTCTGTGTTTATCAGGCGTTTATTTTATTTTGATTTTTTTGTCTGTATGCCTTCCTGTCAGGGGCAGCTGCAGGCCAGGCCGGCCCGGAACACTCAGCTCAGGCTGTCTAAATATTTTATTTGACAGTTGCAAACAGGAAACGTAATTAGAGGCCGATGGCTGCCACGCTCGGGGAAGGGGATCTCGCCAAGGGGCTGGGTTCCCTTTAATCTTTGGAATTTACAGTGTTTGGATTACAGAGCCACAGGGAATGGCCTTTTTGTTTTTTTATTTTTTTGACTAGAACGAAGGCAAAGGTTTCAGCAGATATGAAATCCCCCAACTCACACGACATCCATTGAAATTTTAATAGAATGTTAAAACCCGCCCCTTGGAGCATCAGGCAGCAAGTCTGGCTGGCTTTGAGTCACTGGGTTGGAAAACACAAGAGAAGGTGGAGAAGCAAACAGGACGTGGCTGTTGGAAAGGGCAGGGGAGCGGGGGCAGAACTCTCCTTGGAAATTACAAAGTGAAACAGATTTCAGAGCCCTTGTCCAGCTCCATCATTAAATCCTTGCTCAGAACTGGTCATTTCTCTTTAAGAGCACCAGAATTGATCTGCCCCTCAGAGTCCTTTGTTTTCTAGGCTACAGTGTGCGCCAGTGCTGGGAGCCTGTGAGTAAAGCAGTGCAGTCCCCTTTCTGATTGGAGCTCCTGGAATGGCATCACAGTTCCTGCACCCCTGCAGCCTTGTGCATGTGAGTGGGCCTCTCAGATTTGGGCCCTCAGGGACCCTGCACCAGCCGCAACAGGTGGCACTAAGACAACCCTTCCCCTAGACAAAGGCTGGCCAGCTTAAGGTCTGGTAGTCCCTGCCTGGTGGGCAGGTGGCCTTCACTATAGGCAGTATGCCTGGTGGACAGAACATTCAAGTCCGTGGTACCGTTCTTTATTTCTAGTGTGCTGGGGGTGCTCCCCATCTTCTCCAGCCTCCTCAGGACCCTAGAGCCCCGGCCAGGAGACTAGCTCTGGGGTGAATCCGGGTGCTGCTTCCTGCTGGCCTGTGGTCCTGGGCAGCACGGGCCTCCTGGGGCTTCTGCCTGCTTAGGGGTCAGATGGGTGTCTGTGGGGAGGCTCAGGGCAGATTGAGTGTGGGTGAGCTCCCTTCCACCAGGCCCCTGTAAGCACTCAGCAAATGTCCAGACCTTGGCTGCCTGCCCTCCTCAGAGGGTGCCTAGGCAGTTGCTTACCACGACTGCCTTTGCAGTCTCCAAAAGCATCTCGAGCAATCTACGCCCATAGATTGTCCTGCCCTAGAGATACAGGTGATTAAAAAAGAAAGTCATCTCTAACCTTACTGCCCAGAAATAATCTCATGACAGGCTTGGCATAGAGCTTTCCAGACCTTTCTTTTTATAAACTTACAGATAGATTTTTACAAAAGCACAGCCATGCTCACACTATGGCCTGTCACTCTCTGGTGCTGTCTGAGCTTCCGCCATGTCCAAACTGGGACACCGGCTCCAGCAGCAGCATCTCGCTCACCTGTGCTACCGGCAGTGCCGTTCCGTAACCGTCTTCACTGTGGAAAGTCAGATTGTTTCCCATTTTTACTTTTATAAACAGCGCTGCAGTGGACAAGCTGTGTTCACGGACGTTTGAGGATTTACCAGTCACACGCAGTGTCTTTGGAGATCGGGGACGGTGTCTGGAGCTGCTCAGCATTGGGGTGGGGGGGTGCTGCCAGGGGCTCCTCACCCCAGAGTCAGCTGTAGTGGCTGGGCAGAGCTGGCCCCAGGGCTTCTAGTACAGCCGTGCAGGTTTGCCCTGCACTCCTCCAGGCGGCGTCAGTGACTGAGACGTTATGACACTGGTTACTGGAGCAGTGCACGGGAGGGGCCCCGCCAGAAAAGTCTAGGAGGGCAGAAGACCTTGAGAATCCTGTGGGCCCCGTGGCTGGGACTGTGAGCTCCACACCAGGGCATGTCGTGGGTGGGGCCTCAGTGACTCCCATGGCAACCAGGGAGGTGAAAAACCCTGTCCCTCATTGTGCCTGGGGAGGACTGGTGGCTCTCTGCCTGCAGGCACAGCCATGGCCCTCCGAGTGGGTCCAGCCATCTGGCTATGGCACTGCTCCTTGTTCCCATTCCAGCCCATTCCTGTCTCTTGGGTTTGGGTTTGGCCTCAATTCAACTCAAACTTGGGGGGCTCCTGCGCCTCCAAGGTGGGCTTTTGTGGGAGCTGCTGACTCTGGTGACACTTGTCCTGCCTCCCCCAGGGCTCCCATCCCCCAGTGTGTGCTGAGGGTCTCCTCAGTGTCCCTCCCCACCCCCCGCCTGTCCTAACCACTGGCAGTGAAGGTCCAGGTAGGTGAAGGATGGCTGATGGCCCACTGCACCTGTCCCAGCAGGCCTGCGTTGGCTGGAGGGCATGGGTAGAATCGCTAACCTTACCTCCTGTGTTTCTCTCACCGGTGCCTGATGAAACCCACCTGAGGTCTGCGGGACATAACTGGTGTAGTGGTGCTGCATAAAGGGGGTTCTAAGGCCGGGAAGGCAGGGACTCGCTGGCAGGGAGAAAGTCCGAGTGGACGTGGCAAGGGTTGCTTTCAACCGTCCTGTGGCCCCCTTGCCCGTGCCCTGGGTCCTAACTGTGCTCTGTGCTGTCCCCATCCAAGCCTCTCTGAGAAGCCTCCGCCTGTACTTTGGCTGTTTCTCTGGACAACCTTCCCTTGGTCATACAAGCACTGGCTGCTGTGTGCTGGGCTCTGCTCCACCTGGGAACTGGAGTTGGGCACACCTGTGCACATCGCCCACCCCCCATACACACACCCACACACAGGCAAAGATGTACCCATGCAACCACACCCCATTCCATCATGCATGCACACATCTCACGCGTACACACGGATGCACATTCCTGCATGTGCATGTACATGTGTGACCCCATGCACAACCACACTGCACATGTGTACCCCCATGCACACACACTGCACATGCATGCTCCCATGCACACACTACACATATGTGCCCCATACACACACACCGTGCACGTGTGCCTCCAGGCATACTTGAGCACACACATACCCCTAAGCACACACGCTCACACACATGCACACAGGCAAATGCACATACATGTACGTACTACACCCACGTGCTCCCAGGCATACACACACAGAATGAAGCTGGAGCAGGTCCCACAGGACGCTATCCCAGCTCCATCCTCAGAGTGTCCCACCTTCGATCAAGGGCCCTTCCAGAAAGTGAAGCCATCCTGACCTGTGCCTGTGTCCTGGGCTGCTCAGAGCCAGGAGGCCAGAGATGCTTCAGTGAATGCTCCACCATTTTCAACTAAACATGAGCACATGGAAGGAACGGCGAGCCTGGCTTTTAGAACATGAATTATGAAAACCCTCCCTCCAGATGTCCCCTCTCAGCTGTGTCCCCTGCAAGCTCCAGTGTGTCATTTGTTTTTTTCTAACTTTTTAAAGTCTTAAACAATATTTCTTCCCTTCCCTTAAGAGACTGATCATTTAAATTTGAATTAAATTCAGAATCTAAACATTTTGTGGGTGAGTGTCAAACACTATGTCAGGTTTTGTGCTCTTAAGAGTCTCCAGAGTCTGGGGATGTGTTTTATGGGGTTGCATTTGTTTTCATAATCTATTCACTAAGTGTCATTTATTTATTAAGGGCCTAGCTCTGTGCCAGCTGCTGTTGGGGATAGGGGTGAAGATTGGCTCAGGGTCCCTTGGCTATTACAGTACAGCAGGGAACAGAACTCAAACTAGCAACCACAGAGATATCCAGGGATCTATGCTTGGCGGAAGTCCTATGAAGGAATGGACATTTTTTAATTTTACCCATATTACTGGGTGCTTGGTTCTTGACTAGGTTCCTCCATAAAGTTGGGGGTGTGTGCCAAGGACATGTGGAATAGAAACGCAAATGCTTTCCAGAGAAATGGAGGCTCCATGGAGCCCTGCACCTGCTCTGATCCCTGCATCTGCTCTGATCCCTTCACCTGCTCTGAGCCCTGCACCTGCTCTGGGCCCTGCATCTGCTCTAAGCTCTGCACCTGCTCTGATCCCTGCACCTGCTCTGAGCTCTGCATCTGCTCTGAGTTCCGCACCTGCTCTGAGCCCTGTACTTGCTCTGAGCTCTGCACTTGCTCTGAGTTTTGCACCTGCTCTGAGCCCTGTACCTTTTCTGGGCCCTGCACCTGCTCTGAGCTCTGCACCTGCTCTGATCCCTATACCTGCTCTGGGCCTGGCACCTGCTCTGAACCCTGCACCTGCTCTGAGTTCTGCACCTGCTCTGGGCCCTGTACCTGCTCTGAGTTCTGCATCTGCTCTGGGCGCTGTACCTGCTCTGAGCCTTGCACCTGCTCTGATCCCTGCACCTGCTCTGAGCTCTGCACCTGCTCTGAGCCCTGCACCTGCTTTGGACCTGCCTCCTGCCCTGTAAGTCCTCTGTCAGTGCTGCTTCTTGCCTTGGGTCAGAGAGGCAGGTCAGTGACCACAGGCCACCCTGTGCCCTCTGTCCAGTATCAGGGCACTGGCTCCAGGGTTTCTCTTCCCATGTAGGAGTTTCTCTCCCTGTCAGCTCAGAAAGGCTGTGAGGAAAAGTCCTGGCTAAACACAGGACTGTAGTAATTCGCACAAATGGAGGAAGAGTCTGGGGCAAACATGCCCTGGGATCACATGGTCACTCACTTGTTCACTCATTCATTCTTCATCCCAACCTTTGAATATGGCCCAATGTGGCAGGGAGGATGAACAAGTGACTGCCACCCTTGCTGAGTGGCCGGTGTGCCCAACATTACTAATTGGCTGCTGTTCTTTTCTCTGAGTCTGTGTCCTTGAAAAGACTCACCAACATGGGAGTCCAGGCAGCTGGACTGGGGAAGGTCTCTCATTACAATCCTGCTGGGGATGACACTGGCTCTGTTGTGAGTCACTCTAGTGAAGGGAGACAGTCCTGTGAGTGGATGGCTGCAGCACACTTCAGGAGGGGCTTAGTGAGGTAAGGAGCAGGACTAGGGGCAGGAACCTGGAGCAAGTGCTGAACACCCACTCTGGGCCAGGGCATTTTCTGGATGCTGAGGACACCAGGCAGGCCTGGTTCTTGCTGTCATCACACTGGCAACCTTGATCTTAGAGATTACCCTGTTTGCTATCAGCTAGTCAAAGCTTCCCAAAGCCTCCTTTAATAGACATGCAAGGGTGAATGGTACTTGACAAGCCAACCTCCAGGCTCAGATGTGTCTTGTCTTCCACATGTGCAACCCCAGGACTCTGACTGTGCAACCAGTGAGTGCCTGTGACTGCTCGTGGGCAGGTAAACCTGGCCCATGGCAATCACACTGATGCTAGTTGTTTGCCTGATGGGCCAGACTACCCCACGACCATGTCAGAGCTTTCTCAATAGGAAACTTCAACCATAGTCTGGAGCCCACCCAGACACTTATATATTTCATTGAATGACTGGTCTTTGACTGCTTTGTGATGGTATCAGTGTTAATGATGCCCTGTCAGACTAGGAACATTCTGCATGCTGGTCAGTGGTGCTGTCAGCCTCACTCACTAGGCCTTCTCTGCAATCCTCAGTGCCTGGGATATGAATCATGTTGGGAGCTATCTATCCATCCAGTCATCCATCCATCCAATCATCTAACCATTTGTCCATCTATCCATCTATCCAATCATCTATCCATGTGTCCATCCATCCATCCAATCATCCATCCATCCATCCATCCATCCATCCATCCAATCATTCATCCATCCATCCAATCATCCATCCAATCATCCATCCATCCATCCATCCATCCATCCATCCATCCATCCATCCATCCATCCAACCATCCATCCATCCATCCATCCATCCATCCATCCATCCATCTAATCATCCTGCCATCCATCCATGCATCCATCCATCTAATCATCTATCCATCCATCCATCTAATAATCCATCCATCCATCCATCTGATCATCCATCCATCCATCCATCTATCCATCTATTCATGCATCCATCCATCCAATCATCTATCCATTTGTCCATCCAATCATCCATCCATCCAATCATCTATCCATCCATCTGATCATCCATCCATCTATCCATCTATCCATCCATCCATCCATCCATCCAATCATCTATCCATTTGCCCATCCATCCATCCATCCAATCATCCATCCATTTGTCCATCCATCCATCCATCCAATCGTCCATCCATCCAATCATCTATCCATCCATCCAATCATCCATCCAATCATCTATCTATTTGTCCATCCATCCATCCATCCAATCATCCATCCAATCATCTATCCATCCATCCATCCATCCATCCAATCATCCATCCAATCATCTATCCATCCATCCAATCATCCATCCAATCATCTATCCATCCATTCAATCATCTATCTATTTGTCCATCCATCCACCCACCCATCCATCCATCCATTCATCCACTTATCCATCTGTTCATCTGTTCATACATTCATCTATCCAGCTATCCAATTATCCATCCATTTTTCCATCCAAACAAGCAATCATTCATCCATTCAAACTTCATCCACCCATATGATATGTACATCTGTCTATTTATTCATCCACCTGTTGATCTGTACATCCTTCTGCCAATCCATCCATCCAACCATCCAATCATCCATTTATCCATTCATCCAATCAACCATTCATCTATATTTTTAAGCAGTCAGGCAAGTTACTTCATCTCTTTGGCCTTAATTTTTTATTTGTGAAAAAAGAATAGTTGCCCCTTTCACGAAATTGTTATGAAGCTCACTTTATGTGATGCAGTGAGCACAAAGGACTTGGAAGAGTGCCCTGCCATGTAGCAGGAAGGTGGCTTGGGTTGCTATTCTGGAGGTGTTCCAGCATGGCAGGTCTCCTGGCACTGTAGAGAAGAGGCCACTCCTAGAGCTGGACAGGCCTGGCTTGTCCTGGCTCTGGCTCCTGGCTGTTGACCTTTGATAAGCTTTTCTATCCTGTGAGACTCAGTTTCTCATCTGGAAATAGGGCTGGTAACATCTCCTCAAGACTTGGTGAGACAATGAAATGAGGTAATACATTGAAGGTGCTTAGCCCAGGGCCAGCCAGACACTATGTGTCCACTGAATGTGGACTCTGTCATCGTTCTCCCCACTCAGTCAGCAGACATTTATGTGTTGAATTGTGTCCTAAAAATTTAGCAGCAGCACCTGAGACATCACCTGGGTTGTGGTGTCAGAATTCCCACTGCTGGGTAAGTGTGCAAACAGTGGTCTCTCAAAGGCCCCTAAAGCAAATGCCTTTTGCTGCATTTGCTGTTGACAACCTCCATCAAGGCTGGTCATTCCTCATGGGGTGTCTCCTGGATTCCTCTCGGCAGGACAATGGCATGGATGCCAGAATCATCTTCATTTTCTGGGTTCACACCAAGGAACTTAGAAGTTTGTTCCGTGGTGAGTCTGTGGGCTTGGGCTTGGCAGGGGCTGGGGGTTGCCTGTTTGCCAATGTCCCTATTTGGCTGCTTGGTTTCCTGAGTTATGAGTTTGAGAGACACAGTTTGCTTTGAGCAGCTTGAGGCCTGGTGCCTGTAATAAGCCACCGATTTTCCCTCCCAGAATAAGAGGTAGGACATGGTCTTCCCTGTGCCCAGCTAATAGGTCCAGGCTGAATTTGTCATCCTGATCAAAGGCTCCCCTGTGTCCCCACTGGGGGACATGCTGCCACTGACTCCCGGGTTTGCTGGGAGTCAACACATAAGTGCATTAGGTGAGCATTTATTAAATATCTGCTGTGTGCTTATCTCTCTCCAGATCTGAGGATATGTGGGCCAGCCTTCTTTTGAGGGACTCCTTCACTGCCCAGTGGGGGACATGGACAAGTGGGCTGGCGTTGGCTTGTGATAGCTGCATGGAGAGGGTGCCTGACTCTGGGCTACAGGAGGGAAAGCCATGGAGAATTGGAAGTGAGGGGGAAGGGGGTGGGCTGATGCATCATGGGACAGCAAGAAGGGTCTTCTAGGCACTGCTGGTACTTAGTGGCTAAAGCAATACCATTTAGTTCAGAATTCTGCAAGTCAGCAATGTGGCAAGGTTCTGCTGCTGGCTCTTCTGCCGGCTCTTCTGCCTGGGCTCACTCGTGTGGCTGTAGTGATCTGGGGCTCAGCTGGGCGGCAAGTGGTCATTTCCTGCCATGGAGCTGGGACTCTGTCCTGAAGACAGTGGGGACCTGTGGAAGGGCCTTAAGCCAGGAACATGCTCAGGTTGCCTTTTAGAAACTTCCTGCTGGAGGCAGGTAGGTGGGAGACCCAGAGGGCTCTTGGCATTATTCACTGTGGAGGTGAGTGGCCTCCTCAGTCAGGGCATCTGTTTGATGGTCACAGGTGGCTGAGACTTCAGAGGACAGAATGGGGACACATGAGTTGTTGTGTCCAGGAGGCCTTTCTTTCTTTTGTTCTTTTATTCTTTCTTTCTTTCTTCCTTTTCTTTCTTTTTTGAGAAGGGGTCATGTTCTATTGCTCTGGCTAGAGGGCTGTGGCATCATCATATCTCACTGCAACCTCAAACTTCTGGGATCAAGCAATCCTTCTGCCTCAGCCTCCTGAGTAGCTGGGATGATCAGCTAATATTTTTATTTTTTGTAGAGATGGGGCCTCACTCTCGCTCAGGGTGGACTTGAACTCCTGGCCTCAAGTGATCCTCCCACCTTGGCCTCCCAGAGTGTGAGATTACAGGTATGAGCCCCACACCCAGCTGTGGGAGGCAGTTTGATCCACATTGAGGCTGTGCTATCCAGCAGAGTTACATGTGCCTCCTGTGCTGGCCATGAGCGTGGGTCATCATTCCACTGGTACCAGATGGACTCTGAGTCCCCCGATCTGAGGTCCATCAGAGCTCATGCCTGGGGAATGCTGTCCCCTTCCCACCACATCTGTCCTTCTTCCTGGCATTTCCTGAACTCCCTTGCAGTTAGAGTGGAGCTATTGACTGGTTCTGTCTGTTGGGTATCAGAGGCGATGGTGTCATGTGTGGGCCACCTTGCTTTCTCTCTCCCCCACCACAAAGGTCTGGAAAGTGAGACCACGAGTGGATAGTGGACACAGGCTGGATGTCTGCGTCACAGCTCAGGAAGGACTGCCCTGAAGAGCTGTGGGACAGCAGTACCTTGCTGAGCAGGAAGCACGCTTCTAGGCAGAAGCCTCGAGGGTTTCCCGCATATCTGCTACTCCAGCAGAGCCCTCCTGGCTGGCTCAGGGCACTGGTTCTGATGCTAAAGGGCTGAGTCCAGCCTGGAGTCCAGCTCCGAGTGTGAGATCGGGTTGCAGACCTAACGTGCTGTGTGTATAGTCCACTAGTTTCCTGGCCTGAGCCTCAGTTTCCTCATTTGCAGGATGGGGCTGATGCCTGGCACCCTGAGGATCACGTCAAATCATAAATGGGCAGGTGACCGAGAAAGAGGAGTACCCAAGTGGAGGTAGCAGGACAGTGAGACCGTGAGTCCTCCTGCACCCCTCACATGTCCCCTGCACTCCTGATTTTTGCCTCAGACCTGATGCATATCCAGGACACTCAAGGGACCAGCTGACTGGCTGAGTATGACTGGTCAGCACAGATGTGGCAGGTGACTGCCTGTGGTGACCAGAGCAGGGCAGGAGAGGTAGAGCTAAGGGACCAGAAAGGCCTGGCCCTCCCACCCACTGCTGGCCTCACCCAACAGAGAGGAGGCAGGCTCTGAGAAGCAAAGTGACCTTCTCAAGGTCAAGCGTGGAAGCCCACATTCATCCCCCTCAGAGTACCAGGGCTCCTCGGCCATGGGAAACAGGATGGGGGGTTTCCTCTGCAAAGTGAGAGTTAGGATCTTGGCAGGTGTCAGTGAGAAGATTTGGAGCTGGGATCCAGGGCTGCCTAGACCCAGCATCTCCCAGGGGAGGGGTCTTCACTACAGCTTCACCCCCCAAGTCTCCCCCAGTAGCTCTGGCAGGACAGCTGCTGCCCAGAGCTGGGGCTTGGAGAAAGCCCCAGAACAGAGCCCCCGGGGCACAGCTGCTCTGCCAAGTCCCCAAACTCCGGCTCCCACACTGATTATTGGAGATGGATCATTTTTTCCCTATGTATTAAAAACATGAGCAACTGGCTCAAAATAGCAGTGGATGAAGCCTGCACACCAAGGGCCTTGTTGTTAGAGGAGATGGTAGGATTTAAAGTGTTGTCTGCAAGCAGACCTGCCACCTTCATTATGGATAATTTATTCTGGATTAGATCAGAGGAGCAGTTCATGTAGCTTAACGCGGGCATGTGTGCGCACGCACATGCACACACACAGACACAGGCGTGTGCTCGCCGCGCTCATATAACCGGATATTTATATTTCCTCCCCCTGCTCAGGAACGAATGATAAATTATTCACCAGTACTATGCCTGGCTGGCCGGGCAGCTGGTGGGGAGGGCTGGAGGGGAGGCAGGAGAGGAGGGGTGTGGGCCCTGATGCTGCTGGTGCAGACTGGCCTGGGGAGACGTCCCCCGAGGCTGATCCACCTGCAGCCTCAGTCATGCCTCGCTCAGGGCGCTTTCATTAGCTGAAACAAACAGCCAGTGATTTGGGCTTCTCCGGGCAGTTAGGCAGGAAGTGATGCCTGGAGGGAGGTTTGGAGTTAGCTGAGCCTCAGGGGACTTCCCGGGGCTCAAGAAGGCGGCTGAGGAAGACAGAGGCTCTGGACAGGAGCCATCACCTCTTGATGGCAGCGTCGTGTTTGCAAAGTCCTTCCATGAACTTCCACAGACTCCAGATCCCATGGCCTGGTGTGCCCCGGGCACAACGCTGAATACCTGTGTGTCTTGGGAAGCTTCCCTGGCCTTTCTGTGCCAGTTTTTCCACCGGCACAATGAGGGCAGTAATAATACCTACCTGCCCTTTTGGGTTGTAGTGAAGATTAAAAAACAGAAGAGGGTGGAATGAGTGCTTAGCCCGGACCAGCAAGGTGTCAGCAAAATCTTTTACATGTTTTTGGTCACACCAGAGCTTTGCTTGCTTCCTGAGGAGGAACTGAGCCTCAGTGTCAGTGAGCTGCCCTGCGCCCAGGTCACCTCGAGGCTGCCACACCCCAGCAGCTTCTGAGTGAGCCCATCCCCTGTGTTGAGCCCCCGACTGCTCCCTGCTCTCTCCTCTCAGGGCTGTGCCCTAGAGCATCTGCTGTGCCTGTCAACTGTGCCCATTAGCTCAGAGTCTGCCTTGTAGAAACAGTCACTGCTCAGCCCTCTGAGTCGGAACATGTCCTAGGTGTGGCCACAAAGCCTTAGTTCCCCAGCTGGGCCTTGTGTCCAGGGTCCGTGGCCTGCTGCGCTGGGAGCCCCCAAGGTGAGCCACCTGGGGTGCGTGCATGTGTGTGTAGATCCATGTATCTCTGTGTGTTTGCATGCACGTGTGTGTCATGCACATGTGTGTTTCTGTGTATGCACGTGTATGCATTGTGTGGTGTGTGTGCATCTGGGTGTCTGTGGATGTGCATGTCTCTGTGTGTGCATGGGTGTGGTGTATATCTCTGTGTGTGCATATGTGTAGTGTATGCATATGTCTCTCTGTGTGAATGTGTGTGCGTGTGTGTACATGTATCTCTGTGCATGCATGTGTGTGCATCTGTGTACATGTATCTCTGTGTGCATGTGTGCACATGTTTCTCTCTGTACACGTTTCTCTGTGTGTGCATCTGTGTACATGTATCTCTGTGTGTGCACAATTCTCTGTGTGTGCATGTGTGTAGTGTATGCATATGTCTCTCTGTGTGAATGTGTGTGCGTGTGTGTACATGTATCTCTGTGCATGCATGTGTGTGCGTGTGTACATGTATCTCTGTGTGCATGTGTGCACATATTTCTCTCTGTACGCGTTTCTCTGTGTGTGCATCTGTGTACATGTATCTCTGTGTGTGCATGTGTGTACGTGTGTCTCTGTGTGTGCACATTTCTTTATGTGTGCATCTGTGTACATGTATCTCTGTGTGTGCACATTTCTCTGTGTGTTCATGTGTGTACACGCATCTCTGCATGTACATGTGTGTGCACATCTATTTCTGTGTGTGCGTGTGTATCTCCGTGTGTGCATGTACACTAACACTGCCTCTCTTTGGGCCATTCATGTTCCAGCCAGGCCTAGAGAGGGTTCAGCTCTCTGGTGTGCTTTGGGACTCTGTCCCTATAGCAGAGCTGCTATGTGTACTTGGTGTATGGAGAGATGGAGTCTCCCGAAGGCTGGTGACAATCACCCAACTCCGAGGAGCAGAGAAGACCTGGCCACCACGCCTGGTCTCTTTCCATCCTTCTTTTCTACACCGGCTACCTCCAGTTCATCCTATCTCATTCCAAGGCCAGAAAGCCAAAGCCTCTGGCAAGGTCAGCTCTGGGCACCAGGGCTGGGGCACTGCTCCCTGCTGCAGGGCCAGAGAGTCTTCTCAGTGGGTGTCACCATGAGGCCTGGGAAGGCAGGGCTGTCCTGGGGTCCCATGGCATGAGCCTCAGTCCTGCAGGGCTGCAGACACTTGTCCAGTGATTCTCAAACCAGGATCACACACTCTACAACAAAGTGTTAAACTAGTCAAAATACAATCTTTTTATGGGCAGCAGATTGAAAAACCCATCAGCATGCATCCATATATCACCCGTGCTGACAGAAACAACTGGAAAGAGGAAAACAAACATAAATAAGGCTCATCTGACTGGGATGTGTTGGAAACTGCTGCGACGTCCCTGGGGGCCCAAGCTGCTACCTCTGAGCTGAGTTTGCTGATAGCGTCCAGCACCCAGGGCAGGAGGGTTGGACAGGTGGAGGGGGCTGGCTCTCTCCCTCCAGTGGGAGCAGGATGATGCCCTGACCCAGGCAGGGGGACAGAAGCAAGTAGTATAATGGACATGGGCATCACAGCTGCTGTCCAGGGGCTGGTCCTCGATTGCACCCACTCTGTGTCCTGCCTGGATCCCAGATGGAGTGAGGAGGAGTCAGTATGTGTCAGTCCCGCAGTGGTAGACACTGTGACACTCCCATCATAGGTGCACGTGGCACTGGGGCTGCCTTTGCCTCAAGGACAGAGACCCAGTCCCTGGACACGTCTTGGGCCCTGGTGGTCTGGGCACCCCTTCTCCAGCCCTGCAACTCTGTGCCCTCCTGTCCTGCTCGAGCACCATGGATCTGCTTGCTCTCTTGGGCTCAGGGTGCACACTGTCACTGTCCCACGGCCTAGAATACATGTCCCTCCCCTCTCCTCCCTGCCTCCTCTCTGCCCACCTAAGGCCTGTGTACCTTCTAGGTCCTGGATTTGAAGCCATAGGCTTCTGCTAGAAAGTCTCCCTGCTCTGTCCCTGTCCCCTCCTGGCCTGGTTGCCTGTGGCCGTCCCGTCTCTGGATTTGGGCACCCCTGAGGGGCCTGTTGTAGCTGGGTGTCTGGGTGGGGCAAGGCTGAGCAGAATTCCCCTCGAAGAGCTGACTGACACCTGCAATCCATGGGTGAAGGCATGGGAGAGGCAGCCAGAGGGGGTACTTAGGAGAGGCCTCTCAGGGGAGCGGACCCGGGAAGGGCACAGAGCACCAGCAGCCCGCAGGTCCCAAGTGGCTGGGAGCCTATAGGGCTGGTGCTCTGAGTCAGGGGCTGGGAGTCCTTCTCGGTGGGGATGGAGGCCCGGCCTCAGCCGGCTACCTTTGCTATTGTTGTTGCTGTTGCCGCAGGCTGTATCTGTGTTGTGATGTTGAGGCTGACTATTCCTCGATTCCTCCAGCTGTGCACACCTGAGGCTGGAAGCCCAAGTTTCCTAAGGCAGGGGGAAGGATATGCCATATAGGCTCCTGGGACCAGCACAAAGTCTGCAGGGTCACCCACGTGGCACAGTCAGAGCGTCCCTCCCGCGTCACGGCTGAACAACACTCCCTGGTGGGGACGGTCTCACCTAGCTGGCTGGTAATGGGTGTGAGGGTCAGGCCCACCTTCTGGTGCTGGGGACAGCACTGCTGAGGACATGGGCAGCGAGTTTCTGTATGGATGCTATTCTTACCTCTGTGGGTCCCTGCCCAGGAGTGGGGCTGGTGGGCTGCACAGTAACTCCATGGCTGACATTTTGAGGGGCCGTTGGGCTGTTTTCCGAAGTGGCCGCACCTGTTCATGTTCCTGCCAGCTGTGCATGAGGCTCTGACTGTCCCCATAGCTCCAGGGGTGGGTGGTTCATGCACAGGGCAGCCCACACTCCAGGAGCCCTACCCTGGAGCCCCATGATGGGCAGAGTTCTTTCCCATCCTGAGATGACAAAGGGTGGCCATGGGGAAGTGGCTGGAGAGGCAGGGAGCCAGACTCCCACTCGGGCCAGACCCCACAACCGCCCATCTGCCTCTGGCTGCTGCCTCAGGCAGGCCCCAGAGAGCGTTTAGCTCCTCCGGCAAGAAAATGACGGGCCCTGCGTTTATTTTTTCCTCTCAGCCAGAACAAGCCTGTGTCTGTCACAGCTGAGCAAATTTATATTGGCAGCTTGACTGGCAGACCCCACACTGCACATGTGGCTCCCACAAACCACCCTCCGCATGGCTTTCTGCTGATTAATAAATTAAACCGAATCCATGAATCCACCCACATGGCATATCCTTCCCCCCACCTTAGGAAACCTGGGGTTCCAGCTTCAGGTGTGCACAGCTGGTCAGGAGCCATGGCCACCCTGCTGTGTGTGCCCCATGTGGGCCAGGGAGGCCCCTCAACCCTCCTTCCTCTAAGATGGGGACAGCGGAGGACCTCGGGTAGTAACAGGACGGTCTAGCTGATCAGAAAACAGAGGTACCAGGCATGAGGTATGATTCCCTGGTTGGGATGGGCCCTTCTGCTGTGCTGGGAGGCTGCTTCCTTGGTACTGGGACACCCACTGTTACCCCTGTTTTGATGCCCCCTTTTATTTTGGGGTCATAGCCCGTTCCTCACTATTCCTGGTCTGCTGTGTGAACCCCTCAGGAGAAGCTGGTTCCTTCCCACAGAGCTGGAAACTCACCTGGCTCAGGGGCCAGGGCACCAGTGTGGCTGGCAAGCCCTGGCCCCCCAACCTCCTAGAGATGGGGGATGAGGCGGATGAGTGCTGGCACCCTGCTCCCCCTGTGCCACCACCTGAGCATGTCTCAAAGGACGTGCCTACACCTCATGTCACTGAGACCTCATGGGACCCACCGAGCAGCAGGGAACTTAGAGCTGGCAGTCTGCACACTTAGGACTTTGCCAGGAGGGCCCATCTGACGTTAGGTTTAAGCTCCTTAAACACTCATGGAATGAAACTCAGGAATGGATGAAGGGCAAAGAGACAGAGGGTTGGGACGAGCATAGTCATGTCCCTGGGATCCCAGAGGACAAGACTGAGAACAAAGGGCGGACTTTGTCCCAAGCCAAGGAAGGTTCCTGTCGGCTGTAAAACATGGTTTACCTTCCTCCCTGTCATCGTAGTTAAATTCCTTCACATCGAGGATGTAATGAAAAGTGGAAGGGGGAGCCACACAGCGATCAGAGGTGCTGTCAGTTGACCTTTGACGTAGTTCCCACAACTCTTACCCAAACCTTCTGACCAACACAGAGCTGCCCCCTGTCTAGGGGTTATTTCTCTGCATAGTTCTGTGTTCTGCAGTTTCCACCTAACCCTAACAGAAGCATTTCCTCCAGTTACGTACACGTCACAAACCTTAGTTTCTGTGTCTGTGTAACATTCCATTGAATATTACAGTGGGATATTAGGTCATTCTCGACGTTTCTCTGCGGCCAAATGCGCCAACACTGTCAGAAGAAACTCACAGGGTGGCCCTGCTGTGAGACAGGACCTGCCTCCCAGGTGCTGCCCACCCTGGGCCTGGACACTCAGACGTCACTGGTGGAGAAAAGCCCCCCTCCCCGTGGCTCCTGGGCCTCAGTCTTGGCTGCAGGTCAGAATCTCCTGGGAATCTTGGGCCCTGCCCAAGAGACTCAGAGGCAGTTGGCCTGGGGCACAGCACAGGTGTCAGTATTCTTTCACGTGGACATTTTATTTTGAGATAACTGTAGACCCACATGCAGTAGTAAAAGTGATGCAGAGATCCCTTATGCCCCCCACCTGCTTTCCTCCAGTGGGAACATCTTGAAAAACCGTGGGCTTTCCCCACTCCCCACCTCCATCTTGCTCCCCCCCAACCCCGCTTAGTGCTCTATGGCCATCATGTTGTGTTTCAAGGATGTTATGGATCACATGGAACCGTACGGTGTGCAGCCTTCTGGAATCGGCCTTTTCCACTCACAGAGTCCCCTTGGATTCATCTCCGTGGCTGTGTAGGACAGTTCGCAGCATTCCAGCAGGCTGGAGTTCGCAGCATTCCAGCAGGCTGGCGAGGAGACACCAGAGGTTGTTTAGCTGCTCATCTGTCGAAGGGCATCTGGGCTGTTTTCTGTTTAGAGCTATAATGAATAAAGCTGCCATGAACATTTGTGTTCAGCATTTTGAGTAAACGTGTTTTCGTTTCTCTGAGACAAACTCCCAAGAGTGCAATTGCCAGGGAATTTGGTCCTTGGGTGTCGTGTTTAAAGAAAAGCTGCCAACCTGACTTCTGCAGAGGCTGGGCCATGTCCTCCCCAGAAGTGTCTGAGTGATCTGATTCCCAGCATCCTTGTCAGCACTTAGTAGTATCATTATTTTTTATTTTAGCCATCCTGATAGGATAGTCTGTTGTGATGACAGCTCATTGTTGTTTCAACTTGCACGTCCCTGTTAGCCAACAAGGTTGAACATCTTCTCATATCCCAGTTATGTACCTGTGTGTCCTTGTTGGTGAAATGTCTATTCATGTTTCTTGCCCATTTTATAACTAAATTGCTTTCTAGTGAGTTTTGGGAGTTCTTTATA
This sequence comes from Galagoides demidoff, assembly GCA_963574575.1. Classification (NCBI taxonomy): domain Eukaryota; kingdom Metazoa; phylum Chordata; class Mammalia; order Primates; family Galagidae; genus Galagoides; species Galagoides demidoff. The sequence goes on along the minus strand of CAUYQV010091182.1, from coordinate 16,455 downwards.
CATTATAGATACTTGTTGTTTGTAGGACATGCAATTAGAAAATATATTCTTCCAGACCGTAGTTTATCTGTCTATTCTCTTAACAAAGCCTTTTGCAGAAGGGACATTTTTTATTCTGATTAGACCAAACTTTTCCTTTCACAGATTGTGCTTTGTCAAGTTTAAACACTCTGTCCTAGGTGCTATGATTTTTTTGTAAAGGTCTTTTAATTTATATTTTACATTTAAGTTTATAATGTATTTTGTGATAACTTTTGTATAAGGTATGAAGTTTGGGTTGAGTTTCACTTTTTTGTCCGTAAGTGTTCAATTACTCCAGAATCATTTGTTGTAAATACTATCCTTCCTTTATTGAAATGCTTTTCTACCATGGTCAGAAACAAGTTGGGTGTATTTCTGTGTCCTATTTCTGGTTTTTTATATTCTGTTCTATTGATTTACATATCCATCCCTTGGCCAATACCAGGCTGTCCTGGTTACTGTACTATACAGTAAGTCTTAGTATCTGAAAAAGTGATTTCTCCCACTTTATATTTCTTTTTCAAAATTGTTTAAGCCTGTAGAAGCTTTTAGTTTCAGTTAAATTTAGCTTTTTTTTTCTAGGTCATTTGACTTTCTGTGTATGTTTTAGCATGAGCTTGTCTATATCTACAAAAAACCCATTTAGACAGGGATTATATTAAGTCTATAGATTTATTGGTGAAGAATTGACAACTTCATTATGCTGAATTTCCTAATCCATGAACATGGTATATCTCTCCACTTATTTAGGTCTCTGATTATATCTGTGTTTATAAAGCCCCACAAATAACCTCCACTTAGTTTGGGCTGGGTGTATAGGGTTCAGACCTCATGTTGGGGAGGATTGGTTTCCATCAGTTTTTCCCAATCTTCCCTGATGCTCAGAATAATCCTGAGGCCGTTGTTAAAATCTCCCCTCTGGGAGTGAGAGTCAGACAGTGGGTGGGACCTCCAAGCCTGAGTGGTTAAGAAGCTCTGAGGGTGGTTCTCACTGATGTGGCTGAGATGGGTCTCAAGTTTCTAGGAATGCAGGCCTGTTCTCTTTATGCCAAGTGACAGTCACTGTGTGGTGACACCCACACGCACATGCTGAGCACATCTTTAGACCCAGGCAGCAGGGCCAGGGATGCTGCCTGGGTGATGCTGATCATATGGTGGTAACTGATTTCCTGAATCAGGCCTCCCTGGATTCAGGGTGCTCTGTGCTCTTAAATTGTCTGCTTCCAGGAAACCACTTGCATTTTATTGCCTTTTTGTTGATCACTCAGGAGCAAGGACTCTGATCTTTGCCGTGACTCAGCGTAACACTTAATGACTCTTATTTCTCATCACAGGATCCTGTAGGCATCATGTTAGGGGAACAGGTAGGTTTGGGGGGGGTCTCAGGGCCTTGCTGCTCTCCAAGGTTTATACAGCCTCCACACAGGCATAGGAACCTTATTGGGAAGCAAAATAAGGTTTTTGAAGTTGATTTTACTCTTCAAATAATTGGACCAAGAACATGGGAACAGCTGAAGCTTTTTCCAGGAATCCACCTTGAGAGAACCCAGCAAACAAGGACCCACCATTTAGAGTCCTGTCGGATTCCTGCATCTCATCTGGTGTGTGGTTGGGAAGGTGGCCTGGGGGCTGGATAGAGCTGGGCTTGGGGGTCAGCACCTCCCTCTGTTGCTTACAAGCTCCTGAATACCCTTGTCCGTCTCACGAACCCTTGGTTCCTTGTCTGTGAGGTGGAGCAGCTTCTCTATCTTTCCGAGGATCGATATGACTCAGGCGGCCTTGGGCATGTCACCTGGAGGGTGCTACTCACTCAGGTGAAGGCTACCTCGTGGTGGTGTCCTCAGCTGGATTGAAAGCAGTAGTTGGGCCAGCATCTTCCCTGCTTCTGGGCCTGTCCTTGTCCTCTCTGTACCCTCCCCTCCATAGTCTTCTTGATGGAGGACATAGAGTAGACACTCGTAAGCCTGCCCAGGGAGAAGATGCGATAGTAGTCCCCTCGTCTCTGCTGTCATCACACTGCAGAGACCCTCTCCAGGGAGCGCCTAGGCACCTGCCTTCTTGTCCAAGAATTGTGGAGAACAGGGATTCCTCTGAGTTTGAGGGAAGCTGGGGTAGGGGGTGGGGGTCAGGGTTGAGTATCACATGGTGTGGTTCTGAGGGAGGCAAGCCTCAGGGCTTTGGTGAAAGAAGTCCCCTCATGGGGCTGCAGTGGGTAGGGGGGCTTTCTGCATCCCCACCCCTTAGAGTTACATACATGGACCAGGTGTTCCTCTAGTGGGCCCACGGATCTGGGGCAGGTAGGAAAGGCAGGCAGGTGGGTGCTAGTATTTGACTGGAGAAGGCTGAGCCCTGGGTGGCAGAGCCCCCAGATGAGTCACCACAGAGTAGAGCTGAAGGCAATACTGGAATCCACCGGGGCCTCTGGGCCCCCAGGACCTGCGTCTCCCTACCTGGCTGTTAGATGCTCAGATGCTTGCGTCACCTGTGTGAGCCTTGGGTTTCCTCCTCACCTGGGAATGAGCTGGAAATGATGGGTCTACGTGGGCAGGCAAGGCAGGATGGGATGTGGTGGGGGAGCAGCACTCCACAGCTGACTTTGCGCCATCTTCTGTCTGCTCCCTCTGGCCCACCTGAGAGCCTCCTGCTTCCTGGAGACATTTCAGTCAATGGGGTCCTCACATTGCCCTTCTGCCCCTGCCCTCTGCGGCCCCCTGAGACCCAGGAGATCTCCACTTCTGCTCCATGACCCTTAGTTTCCTTCACGGGGCCCTGGCTGGGCAGGGGTGATGTTCACCAGGGGTGGGGTGTTCACCCTGCCTCTTCCTCGTGGGGACAGATGAGGACAGGGAGGAAATGCCCTGAGGGGTGTGCCCTGGCTTTGGCTCTACAAACATGAAGGTGGGTCTTCGGGGTCAGCAGATTCTGCAGCCTGTTGTATAAGTTGGGAAACTGGGGCACAAGCAGGGGGAAGGACTTGGCCAAGTACCAACAATGCCTTCCGCTGGCCATAAGATGACCATGGAGGTCTGAGCGGGCCCTGGGCTTTGGGCACTATGCCAGTCATTTACACGCATGACCTCACCCCACACCTCTTCCCAGTGACTCTGTTCCCATGTGCAGATGGGGCCCCCGGGGCTCAGACACACTCAGACACCAGGTAATGAAGCTCACAGTGGCTGGCATAGAACCCAGGAGGTCTGATGTCTGTTCTTGACCCATGGACAGTGCTGGCCTTGCCTGCAGCTGGGGCCTCTTGCCCACCTGCTACCTCCCTTGAGATGCTTTCCTTGTACATTTTTGGGGACAAGACTCCCCAACAGGACCTTAAGCACACCCTTCTCAGAGCTTGCTTGCTCCTCTCCACCACATCCCACAGTGGCTAGGATGGGGTATCACCATTTTGAAAAAGGGATGGATGAGGACACATACTTATAAAATACACAAAGGGTTGGAAAAATGTGACCGGAGGGATCTCTGTTTGCTCACCACTCAGTTTCAGAAAAGAGCTTTTTTTTCCTAAAAATACATTGTTTGGGTATGCATGTTTTTGAATTTTATATTAACAGGATTATGGCAAACTCTCAAATAGTTTGTAGAGTTTTTTCTTTTATTTTCTACACACACATCATATCATCTGAGGATAATGACCATTATATCTCCTCCTTTGACATCTTTATACCTTTTATTTCTTTCTCTTGCCTCATGTGCTGGTAGGACCTCTAGGACGCTGCTGATGAGAAGTGGCAAATGTCTCACAGCATGACAATAACTTCATGTGCCTGTGCTGTTTTCCTGAGGACAAACTCTGCTATCCCTGACCTTCACCACTGCATGTGCGTTTTAGAAATATGTTGGTTGCCAAATTCCACACACATGCAAAAACCATGTAATATTCTAATTAGAATTTGAATACAATCAGGTCATCTGGAGAAAAATTAGCATTAGCACGTGGCCTAAGGATGGTTTGGGGTATTATGATCCACTAACACCAATATATATCTACCTTTTCAGATAATATTTGTCTTTTATTATCGTCTTCATAAAGGTTTTACACAAATTTTGCTGCATTTTCCCTAGGTATTATGTATTTCTGATGCTGTTGTAAATTATACCGTTCTTATTTTTTAATTAAAAATTTTTTTCAAAAAAAAAAAATTTTTTTTTCTGCTCCACATGCACCCTGAAAGAGAATTTTCATCCTCTGTCTTAATTTAATTTTATTTGTTCAGTGTAAAGAAAAGCAATTTTTTTTTGTATGTTAATTTTGAATCCAACAACTGGGCTGCGTTCCTCCATCAACCATTCGTCTGTATATTGGGGGGGTTCTGAGGAGACCCAGGCGTATGGAGTATCTGCAAATAATGGCAACTTTCCCTCCTCTTTTTGCAGTATTTTTACCCCTCTCTTGTTAATTTCTTTCTCTTGCCTCACGGTGCCCTCTGGGGACTCCTGTCAACACTGAACAGAGATGGCAGAAGGGGAATCCCTTTGTCCAGTTCTTAGTTCAAGAGAAAGAGTTTATTTAATGCCTCATCATTAACTATGATTTTTTCCTATTGAACTTTTCAAAAGAATCTTCATTGAATTGAGAAAGTTCCCTTGTATGTTTAGCTTTTTAAAAAAAATTTTTTTTTAGATTTTTTTATTAAATCATAGCTGTGTATATTAATGCAATCATGGGGTACAGTGTGGTGTTTTCATATACATTTTGAAATACTCTTATCAAACTGGTTAACGTAGCCTTCATGTAATTTTCTTAGTTATTGAGTTAAGACGTTCATCCTCTACTTTTAGAAAGATTCACTTGTACCCTTGTAGAATAAAACACAGAAGTGATCCCTCCAATCACCCTCCCGCTTTATTTTAAAATTATGTGCAACTACTGAAAAACCTGATTAGCATTTCTTTTTTCTCAGTGAGATTGGAAGGTTAAAATGTTGATTAGTCCCATCTTTTTAAAAGAACATGCGTTTATTTATGTATTTAATTCAGGCCCGTGCAGTTGCCAGCCTCCTTCCTAAACATCAGGAATGTCCATGGGATGGAACACTGCTCATTGAGCCAGTGTTTTTAAGTTTGAGAGGGTCTAATTTATCAAGTTTCTCTTTTATATGTATTGCTCTTGGCGTTAGCTAGAAATGCTCTGTCATAGGTCCTAAAGATTTTCTCCCGTTTTTTTTTCTAAAAATTTATAAGTTCATATTTTATATTTAAGTCTGTGATCCATTTTGAGTTAACTCAAAAATGTGAACCTTACGTCAAATTGAGGCTCTTCCTTTTTTTCCTAAAGGTGCCCCATTACTGTAGAAGCATTTGTCATAAACGTATCCTTCCTCCATTCAATTGTCTTGCATCTTTGTCAAAAATCAGTTGGGCTACTGGCGTGCCGCGTCTCTGCATTCTCTATTCTGTTCCTTCCGTCTACATGTCCACCCTCTGCCACGGTCGCACCTACTACATCTATACGGTAAGTTGTAATGTCGGGAAGAGGGAATTCTCCCACTTTATTCTTCTTTTTCAAAGTTCTTCTAACTTGTGGTAGAGTCCAATTCCAACTCTATCTTGCATTTTTCTATGTCTTCTGTTCTTCTCTATATATTCTAGAATGAGCTAAATTACACCAACAAAAACCCTGCGGGTATTTCATAGAGTTAAACCTATGCTCAGTTGTTTGGGAACTGATGTCTTCAGAGGGTTGAGTCTGCCAGTCTGTGAAGACACAGTGACCATCTCTCCACTCATGTTTGTCTTCTTTTATTTCCTTCTTCAGCATGTTATGGTTATCTACATACAAGTTCTATGTATATTTGTTAGATTTCTATCTAAGCATTCCATCTTGTTTGTATATAGTATCGTGGTTTTAATTTAGGTTTTCTTTTTTTTGAGAGAGAGTCTCAAGCTGTTGCCCTGGGTAGAGTGCAGTGGCATCACAGCTCACAGCAACTTCCAACTCTTGGGCTTAAGTGATTCTCTTGCCTCAGCTTCCCAAGTAGCTGGGACTGCAGGTACCACAATGCCTGGCTATTTTTTTGTTGTAGTTGTTGTTTGGCAGTCTGGATTTGAACCTGCCAGCTCCAATGTATGTGCCTGGCGCCCTAACTGCTTGAGCTACAGGTGCCAAGCCTAATTTAGGTTTTAAAATATTCATTATTAAATTATAGAAATGGGATTAAGTTTTGTGTGGTGATTTTGTATCCTGTAAACTTGCTGAATTCACTTAGTTCTACAAGATTTTAGTAGCTTCTTTGTGATTTTCTACATAGGCAATCATGTCTTCTGCAATAGGGGCAGCTTTATTTTTTCCTTTCCAATCTGTTTATCTTTTATTTCTTTTTCTTGCTCACTGTCAGCTAGAGCTCCCAGTATTATGTTGAATAGCAGTGCCTTGTTCCCAATCTTATCATTTTCATTTTGAAAGGTGTTTCCATCAAGATCTTTGTTTATTTTATTCTTCCTTCAGTGTGGATACTTTCTACTGTCCTGTCTTCTAAGTCACCAGTTCTTTCTTTAGCTGTGTCTATGCTGCTTTTAAACTCATTCTTACTTTTAATTATTTCAGTTTTCGGTACCAGAAGTTCCTCTTGTGTATTCACAGACCTACATTCCTATTCTCCGATGGCTCAGTTCTCAATTATATTTGTCAGAGCTATTTAAATTAATGTTTGATACATTTAATATCTGGAGAAAGAAAGAGAGAAAGTAAGGAAGAAAGAAAGAAAAAGAAAGAAGGAAAGGAAGGAGAGAGAGAGAAAAGGGCCTATTCTTTTTGTTTGTTTGTTTGTTTTCTCAATCTGTTTCTTGTGTTGCCTGGAAATATTTGTTTCAGAATCAGACATTTTGTATGAAAACCTGTTCAGGCTCTGGATGATGAGATATTCTTCTTCTTCTTCTTTTTTTTTTTTTTTTTTTTTTTGAGACAGAGTCTCACTATGTTGCCCTGGGTAGGGTTCTGTGGCATTACAGCTCACAGCAACCTCAAACTCTTGGGCTTAAGCGATTCTCTTGCCTCAGCCTCCCAAGTAGCTGGGGACTACAGGTGCTCACCACAATGCCCAGTTATTTTTTTGTTGCAGTGGTCATTGCTGTTTAGCTGGTCCAGGCTGGGCTCAAACCCACCAGCCTTGGTGTATGTGGCCGGTGCCCTACCCGCTGAGCTATGGGCGCAGCTGCTGCAGCAATATTCTTGAAGAGAAGGTTTTTAAAAATGCTTCTTTCAGGCATTGAAAATAAGAACAGATGACCTCTATGTAATGAGGGATTTTGCTTCTTTGAGGCTGCGTTTCAGCGTCTGAAGACCTGATTTCTTCCCGTTGCCTCCCTTACTCCTAATTTTCTCCCCCAGGATTCTCCACCTTAGTTGGGGTCCAAACTGCAAGCTAACTTTTCCTGAATTGCTGAGACTTCAGGAAGTCTTGTATAAATACTCGTCTTCTTAGTAGCTGATGCTCTCCCAGCTTCTCTTTCTCTGTCTCTGTGTGGCTGCACACCGGCCTGTTGCCTGGGGGAGAAAGGCCACCAAACAGCCAGGCATACCATTCTGGAAGCCCCTTTGCTAGCATCTCAACCCCTTGGGTACTGGCTTCTTTGGCAGCTCTCTCGTGCCTTTGAACAGTTACTTGTCTGGAGTTTAACTAGTTATTTTTTTGTTCTTCCTGAAGAACAAGATGATTGTTTTGCCACAAGCAAAATATCTAGCTCTAAGTCTGGATGTTGGAGTTTATCAAACACTTCAAGATATTTATTAAACATCCAGCAGGTGATAATTTAATTTTCTGCTCTAAATTATTAATGCCAACGTCAATCAGCTTATTTTCTAATGTTAAACCAGCCTTGTATTCCCAGAGTCAACTTGGATATGAGGCTTTTTTGTTTGTGTGTTTGTTTTAATACATTGCTAGGTTTAGTTTGCTGAGATCCTTTTTAGGCCTTTCAAATATGTTAGGCCCTGGCTTTTTCTTTCTCGACCTACCCATGTCAGGTTGAGTGTCAGGCTTACATTTGTGTCTTCAAGTAAGTGTGGAGTGTTCCTACTCTTTCTGTTCTTTGGGAGAAATTTTTCAAGATTCCGATTATTGTTTGTTAGAACGCATGTATAAAATGATCTGGGAGGAAGGGGGTGTGAGCAGATGTGTCCCATTGTGGGGCTGAAACTCCATTTCTAAGGATTTTCTGAGGTCCCCTTGGCCACAAGGGAGTCTTTTTAATTGGTTGTGGGACTTAGGGTTTTATTTTTATTTCACACCCTCTTGCTAAATTTTTAGTTGAATGCTTATTTCACACTTATATGCTTTTCTCCCTTTCTGAAATAATTGTTTAGCACTGCAAATTCCCATGTGCATATTATTTCAGCTGCATTTCACAAGTTTTGACATACAGTATTTTAATTTTTTTAGTTATAAAATTCTCCTAATTTCTACTTTGGTGCTTTCTTGAACCATGAGTTATTTAGAATGGCTTTTCTTGGCTTCCCTGCTGGATTTCCAGTTTTCCTCTGTCATTGATTGCTAGCTTCGTTGTTTTGTGCTGAGAGAATGTGGTCCAGGTGTTATGAAATCTTTCATCATTCTTGAGACTTGTTTCCAGTCCAGTATGTCATCAATGTTTTGAAAAAACATTTCTTAGCATGCTGGAAGATTTGTTCTCTGAGGTTTCGGGGTGCTGGTTTTACGTGTCGGTTAGATTGTGCTAGTTAATTGTGTTATTGGAAACTTCCGTGTCCCCACTGACTTTCTGATGTGCTTAATCTGTGGATTACAAGAGAGGTGTGATAACATCTTCCACCACGCTGGAGGATTAGTCTCTTTTCCTTGCAGTCTTGTCAGCTTCATTTCATGCATTGTGAGACTGTCACGCAAGTTGAGAATTGTCACGGCTTCCTGGTGAATAAACTTTGTGGTGTGTACATGGTCCTTTTCATTTCCAGTAACTCCAGTGCTGTAAGGTTCATTTTGTCTGATGTAAATGTCACGGCCTTGGCTCGCTTTTGGCTAGAAGTTGTCCAGTCTCCACTATTCCCTGCCTCTTACTTTCACTTGTCCTAATCTTTATGTTTTAGATGCTCTCTCTTATAAACAATACATAGCCATTTTTCATCCAGTCTCACACTAGAAGATTGAGTTTGTGTTTATATGTTCTAATTACTGACAAACTGTTAACCCTTGAACCACACAGGAGTAAGGGTGCCCACCCCCAGTGCAGTAAAAAATCCACATATAACACCCCCAGAACTTGCTTATTAACAGCCTACTTCTTCATTTTTATGAGACAGAGTTTCAAGCTGTTGCCCTGGGTGGAGTGCCATGGCATCGTAGCTCACAGCAACCTCTAACTCTTGGGCTTAAGTGATTCTCTTGCCTCAACTTCCCAAGTAGCTGGGACTATAGCCACTAGGCACAATGCCTGGCTATTTTTTGTTGTTGTTGCAGTTGTCATTGTTGTTTTAGCTGGTCTGGGCCAGGTTTGAACCCACCAGCCCCAGTGTATGGAGCTGGCACCCTACCTTCTATGTTATGGGTGCTGCCCCAACAGCCTACTGTTGACCAGGAGCCTTCCTAATAACAGAAAATGTCTGTTAACACATATTTTGTGTGTTAAATGTATTATAATACTATGTTCTTATAACAGCATAAATGACAGAAAAACTATTATTAAGAAAATCATAAGGAAAAGAACCTATTTATCTTCATTAAGTGGAAGTGGCTTTTAATGAAGGTCTTTATCCTTGTCACCTTCACATTGAGTGGCTGATGAGGAGGAAGGGGCAAAGGGGTCATTCTCGCTGTCCCAGCATAGCAGAGGAAGAAGATCCACTTATGACTGGATCCATGCAGTTCACACCTACCCAGCTCACACTCTCCAGTTCACACTTCCCAGTTCACACCTGCCCAGTTCACACTCACTTAGTTCACCCCACCTAGTTCACACCTGCATTATTCAGGTGACAATTTTGGTTGGACTCACTTGGACTCTCCTTTGAAAGGTTTCCCTTTCCTCTCTTTTCTCTAGTTCTTTTCTTCCCATTCTTATTTCTTGGCTTGATTTCCCTCAACAGTTTTTCCCCTGCTGCTAGTTTGGATGTGAAGATCTGTGTTTCCATTCTTTTGGTGTTTGGTTAGCTTAGTAATTTACAAAGGACTGGGGTCAGTCAGCATCCACACTTGCCTCAAGAATAGTTCAAGGGCTTTGGGATGTGTTAGCTCTCTGCCAGCACACTCCTGTTGTGTGTTTTAGTTTCTGTTTTGCTGCTGCTGTGTTTGGTGAGCCCCAGCAGGACCCTGCCTCTGCTGCCACCTCTTCAGCTGTGGCCCAGGTGTCCCTCCTGTTGTGCTCACCCTGCCCCCGGCAGACGCAGCTGCCCTGGAACCATTTTCCTCTGCTGTCCTATTCCCTTTAAGGAGGGTAAGCCGGGGTGTCAAGCTTGTCCTCTGAGAGTCTGGGGTCTCCAAGAAACAATGAGACCAGGACTAAAGCCTTCTTGAATCCAGGGCTCTCAGAAGAGGAAAATGAGGAGGAAGCTCCTTTCCCCTCCACTCTCTCTTTTCTGGAAGCTTCTATGGGAAGGGCATTTCCTCACACATCCTCAGGCCTCACTCCCATCTTATGGCCTCAGGGGTCTTCTTGTACCAAAATGACCCTCACAGAAGGGTTTGTGTCTGAGAACTCTCCCCTCCAGGTACCCAGGCTCCTACCTGTCTGCAGGTCCTTGGAGAGCACCTGCCTCCTTCTGGGTGGTAGAGACCCAGATTGCACAGCGCCACTGCTGGGAACCTCAGCCCTGCTCACCTCACTGCACCCTCCCACACTCCAACTGGGCAGGGGCTGCTGTTTTCCTCTATTTGGAGATGAGGGCCCTGAGAACTACAGAACCCTCAGCACATGACAACTCTGCCAGAGCCGCCACACCAGGACACAACTAGGCTCTAGCTTCAAGAGTATGTCTCTATGATGACCCCAGCCCCTAAGATGCCTGCCTGAGGAAGCACCATCCTGCCAGGGGACTTCACTGTCTGTTCTAGCCAACACCTGGTCGTCCTTTCTCAGCATATTTACACAAAGGTTTTGTGCTTGTGAATACAGAGGGGTCTCATGAGACAGACGGGTCTCTCAAGGACCAAGAGCCAGTCCTCTGACATGTAGGCAGGAAGGACAGGGCCTCTGGCTCCCGTGATCTGTGGGAGGGTGGAGTCCTGATGTGGATAATAATTACCAGCCACAGACACAGCTGTCCCTCTGCATGTCCCCTGCCTGCCTACTCCCTCCCTGTGAAATGCACAGTTACCCCTGTGTGGTCAGATGGAGCTCAGCTATCCCCTACCACCGGCAATTACTGAATAAAATCTGCTTTGGCCGCTTTGGCTCATGTCTGGCTGTGTTTATCTTTGACAACGCTGTGGCTCAGAAAGGCTTAGCCTGTGGCCACAGCCGGTAAGCGGTGTAGGCTCCTGGCCCATTCTGCCTGACAAAGGATAGCTGCTGGGCGAGCTCCCTCTCCCCCCAGCTCCCTCTCTGCTAGCTGCCTCCCTTCTCCGAGTTCTGGGGGCTGATCTAGAAAAATAGACCCTTTCGTGGACTCCCCAGGCCTCTTGTTTCAGGATGAATTGTCCATTAGGCAGCTCCTGCCGACCATCTGGGTGGGGCAAAGTGGGCTAGGCCCCTGCTGGGTGGCCTTGGGCAGCTATGCCCTCCTCTAAGACCCTGCTCTTATCACACCCCGCCTCACCCTTATAGCTTTGGGCTTTAGGGCAGTCGCTGGTCTCCCCAAGCCCTCCCACAGCATTGTAAATCATCCACAGTTGCCCAGTTTGACGGCATTTCCTGCTGGAATCCAGAGAAGACCAGAAGATGCTCAGAAGGGGAATCCAGAGGGACCCACAGGGACATGCACGGCCTCACCAACACAAGAGTATGAGTGAAGGCAGTAAGGATGTCCTAGAACTGGCCCATCCGAGGAGGGCAGGGGACAGGGGTGGCACTCCTGGGGGCTGCGCACTGGCCCAAGTCCCACGGAGAGCAGTTTGGCAAAAACAGTAAAGTTGGAGGTGCATGGGTTCCCTGATACTCCCTTCCCACTGCCAGTGCCTCCCAGCAGGCTTTCCATAAAGATGTCCCAGGCAGAGCTGCTCAGGAATGGCCACCTGGGGCTGCACTGTCAATGAAGACAAAGCTCTGGGCATAGCCTGCCTGTCCTAGTAAGAGGAAGGTTGGAGGAGCAGTGGTGTGTTCATGGGACAGACTCTGGGCAGCATGGAAGTGAGCGTGCCAGGTCCTCAGACCCTCTGGAGTGAAGGAAAACCACAGCCCAGGGCCAGGTCCTCAGGCCCTCCCCAGTGGAGGAAGCCTGCAGCCCAGAGCCAGATTCCATGGAGGCGGGCGTGCAAGTGGCATAACCCGCAGTGCCAGCAACACCCTGCACGGCTACAGATATGCACCTGCATTGAGGCTGTGCAGGCACTCTTGAGTGAGGGAAACCAGCTCTAGCAGAGCAGAGGGTGCCCGTGGAGAGTGGGGTGGGTGGGCAGGGGATGCTGAGGGGAGGCTGGAGCTGTCTTTTGTGCTTTATTTCTTTCCAAAGAGAGAGCTGTGGAACATACAGCAAAATGCCAGAGTCTGTTCAATCTGGGGGGTGGGTACATGGTACCCTTCGTGTTAATTCTTGAACACTTGAAATACTTCATAATCAAAAGTGTTGTCAGGGCTTTGGGAGAGCAGAGGGATGAGGCCCCTGATGGGCAGCTGTTGCCTCCAGCATCTCTGCTCAACCTGAGATGTGGGGAATGTGGTGAGGCAAAGCCAGGTGCCTAGCAGCCTGCCCCACCAGGGAGCCTCTCAGCCCCACAGGAAGGGGAGATGCATTGGTGGGGAGCATCTCTACAAGGGCACAGCCTGTGAGTGGACAGCCCTGGGCCCTCCTGGCTCTGCCCTGGGCTCTCAACTCTCGGAGCCTCAGTGTCCTTGTCTGGAAAATGGGACAAGCTCCTAAGAGAACATTTGTCAAGTGCCTTGCCATGAGGCCCTGCACGGGACACAGGAAATGTCACTGTTGCTACAAAAATGTATGTGAAATTCCTTGTCCTGTGAAGAGGCTCCAGGTGAGGCCAAGCTACCTTACTGCAGAGGACAAAATACAAATTAACACTATCTAAAGGATTTATGTGAGATGCAAAATAAGACACAGGAGATGCCCTTGGCACGTACTGGACTGGTAAGTCTTGTGGAGCTGGTAACGTGCAGCTGGTGGGAACATGGAACGGTACCATCCTCAGGGGGAGTCTTCAGGATCTAATGGAACTACGGTGTCCCCTTGGCCTGCAATCCCACTTCCGAGAATGGACCCTGAGGTCACACCTCCAGCAACTCAAGATACTTATGCACAAGGCTGTTCCTTGCAGGGTTGTTCAAATCAGCAATAACCATGTGAGCACTCACACGTGGGGGGGATGGTGGACTAACAGTGCACGTGAAAGCAATGTGCCAACCCGCTCAGCAGAGGGGGGAAGAGCTCCCTGAATGCACAGCAGGGAGGGCGAGCAAGGTGAAGAGGGTGCGCAGGTGGCTGCATTTGACTGCTAATGGGAGAGACTAAGAAAACACGCACGCGTGTCTGTGCTTGCTTTTGAAAGAGAGAAAGGGGGGTGCAGGGGAGAGTACAGAGGGATAGTCAGAAGCTGAGACTACTCACCTGCAGGGAGGGGTGTGTGGGACTGAACAGACGATTGGGGGGGGGCGGGGAGACACGTGTCTGAGTATGTGTTTGTGTATAGTTTTGAGTTTTGTCAAATGCTACGTATTTAAGAATATGGCCACTATTTTATATACCACCACCACTACCAACAACAACAACAAAAAAAGGAAGGGGATGCCTCAAAATGGAAAACAACAGAAAAAAATAAATCTAACTTATTTTCAAGTAAATGACACAGCCACACCTGTGAGGATGACAGAGCTCACTCAGGTGATTCTGAGCACAGCCTTCGACCACGTATCCTCAGCCTTCGACCACGTATCCTCCGTCTGCAATAAAAAGAAACTCTGTCAAGCTCTAGTTAGTGGGGTTGTTTTCCCCAGTGGTGTAGGTTGGAGTTTTAATGTGACTTTCTGTGTCTCCCAGGAGAGTGTAAACTAGTAAACGTGGGGAGTCAGGGCTGGAGGTGGGGCAGTCCCGACAGAGGGGGCGGCCAGGGTGAGCCCTGGGGCATCAGCTGTACACGCACACAGCCCCTTGTCTGGCCCCAGAGGGTCTGGCGGCACGGACCCCGGTAACAAGAAGTCCATGGACCACAACCAGTGTCCAGGTCCCATGGACCACAACCATCCTTCCCGTTCTTGAAGAAATGGCTGGTTTCAGCATCTAGAACATGTTTTTGTTCCACAAAGTAGAGATGTGGTCACAAAAGGACAGGTGGGTGTAGGGGGTTAGAAATCAGCACAGAGGGGCTGGAAGTAGCTGTTGGCCAAGTCTACAACCATTTTAGCATGAAAGTGAGTGACAACAGGGCTAAACGTTGCCTCAGGGCCATCCAAGTTCAAGGAGTTCATCTGAGCAGTTCACCTGGCCAAGCTGCCAGAGCACCTGTGGACTCTGCCGAGCAGAGTGAGGACAAACTTTTACAAGGTATTAGGGAAATGAGACAAAGAAAAGTATCTGATTGGCTGAAGTGGAAAGTCCCTGGTTAGAAGTTAGTTTGGCGGGTTTTGACTGGTGAAGCTTACGCTTCGTTTTACTGTTTGTACAGAGGGGGGCCTCCCACGCCTCCGGGCCGTCTCAGACCGAAGGCCTCTAGTTAGCCTCTTTAATAGCAGCAACACGGGTAACCCATCCAGTGGGAGGAAACCCACAAGTTCATAATGATAGAGATTTACGAATATGTGAATGAGGGTGTTAGGGGTTGTGTCCCCCAAACTCATGTGAAGGTCTCACCCCAGTACTTCAGAATGGGCTGTCACTGGGAAATGGTCTTTGCAGGTATAGTCAATTAAGATGAGGTCAGCAGGGTGGGTTCTGGTCCAATATGACAAGTGACCCTAGACAAAGGGGAAATCCAGACACAGAGGAGCTCACACACAGGGGGATGCTTGTGTAAGTGGAGACCCACACTGGTGCTGAGATGGTGGCCTTGTAGGACCCCTGGTGCTCTCTGTCCCTTAGCTATCCTTCACTTCAGCCTCCCTGGCTGCTGTCTGACCCTGACTTTGCAGCCTGAGTGATTGTCCTGGGCAGGGGTCTGATCCCTTCTCTGCTGCCCGTTGAGGTTCAGGGCAGAGTTCACCTCCCTTTTCAGGCCCTCCCTATGTGGTGCTTTGTGAATGTGCCCCATCCTGCTCTTGGGCCTCTGTGTGTGCTGTTCCCTTGCCTGAGCTGTCTTTCTACCTCTGTCCCAGAGCTCCTGTACTGGCACTGGCACAACACTTGATGTGATCTCCTTGGTCCCTGCAGGTCAAGAGAGCTAAGGGGGACTGGTCAGGGGCAGGAGGGTCCTGGGGGCTGTGGAGAAGGAAGAATTGCTTTTCCTGGTCATCGGCCAGAGTCTTAGTTGTTTAAAAGATGATTTCAAGATGCGTTAACCTTCAGAGCTTGGTAAAAGGCCCTTAAAGTGCCTGGGAGTGCTGTCATCACTCCTGATTGACCCCCTTCCTCACTGCTGTCCCTGAGAGGGCCCTGCCTGAGTCCACAGATGCCCACACACTTCTCTCATGCGACCTCTGGCAGCTCTTTCATCAGCTCTCCTCGGGGAGGGCCCAGGATTAGCAGGTTGTTGAGAAAGAGCTTTCGGCTTTTCCAAAGAGAAGAGTCTCTGCATGTTTCAGAGACGAGAAACAAAAATACAGCAGAACCTCTGTAAGGTGACCACCCAGGGGACTGTCACAAACTGGTCAACATACGGCAGTGGTCAGCAAAAGGAGGTGGCCGCCATGAGGAACTAGGCCTGCTGTGCTGACACGCACTGTGGTGCACGTTGGGTCTGAGAGTAAGGGCAGCTGGAGGAGGTGGGCAGTGCAGGGAGGCGGTCAGCTGTGGAGGGTCTACTGTGTATGACACAAAGGCCTGCAGGTGAAGCAGGTGTTTGTGTGTCCATCATGCTTCCCTGTCACCTTCCTCTAGCAGTCGAAGATCAGTCTCTCGGGAGAAGGCAGTCCCAAGACAGGACACAATTTGTAGGCAAGCAAGGAAAGGAGTAGAGATGCAGCTTCAGGTCAGGGCTGAGGTCCTAAGGTGGGGTGTCCCCGGGACCCATCAGAGCAGAGAGAGCACATTCGTTTGTGTGGTAAATTATAATTGAAAGTATCCTTCCCCAGCCTGTGCTCACCTGACCTTCAGAACCACCCTGGAGGCGGGGGGGGGGGGGGGGGGGGTGGAGTTTGGTTAAATAGAAGGGCTACAATGGGGGGCCGGCGGCCAAGGGGGGGGGGGGCTTGTAGGTGTGTGTTGAAATATTG
>CAUYQV010091178.1:0-14057 GCA_963574575.1 Galagoides demidoff | reverse complement strand
AATTTCTTCACATTTCAATAATGGTTTAATTTTAATTCTAGTTGAGCATTCAGGTAACAAATTCACATGGAGCCCATGTCATAAAGAAAGAAATGTGTTGGCTCGGCGCCTGTGTCTCAATCGGCTAAGGCGCCAGCCACGTACACCTAAGGTGGCGGGTTCGAATCCCCGGCCCGGGCCCGCCAAACAACAATGATGGCTGCAACCAAAAAATGGCCGGGCGTTGTGGTGGGCACCTGTGTTCCCAGCTACATGGGAGGCGGAGGCAGGAGACTCGCTTGAGCCCAGGAGTTGGAGGTTGCTATGAGCTGTGATGCCATGGCACTCTACCCAGGGGGATAGCTTGAGGCTCCGTCTCAAAAAAAAAAAAGAAAGAAATGTGTCATAGAGAAAGAAATATTGACAGAGGCCTAAAAGATCTCTCTCTAAATGCATAATTGATTTCCTATAATAAAGGCCACTTTCAATTCTTACCCTTGCAAATGGGTCTGTTGCCGTATAATTATTTTCCTGCAGACATTTGTCACTTGGTCACCTATGTGACCAGCTATTAAACCCTCTGTGCAGTGGTCACTTTTTCACTGTAAGATACCTGTCTGGTAAAAATACCCATGATGGTAGAGACTCTGCTTTTTAAACAAAATTAATTTGGAAGAGCAAGAATATAAATGAAATCAAATAAACCCAAACTATAGACTCTACTTGGAGACTTCAGCATGTATTTATTCAGTCTATAACAGGACTACGTATTGTGTTCAAGTGCACTGTGGTTCATGTTTAATTTCCTTTTTTGCTCTAGGAAGAAATAAAATGTAGCAGATAGTAGCATTTTAAAAGTCAGAGGAAATGAAATAGCAATGAACTTGGCAGTCAGTCCAGAGTATGGAAGAAGGAATTATGGTAGAGAAAGAGACTGCCACAAAATATCAACGCCCTGAGCTACAGAAGGAAACAATTCTGTTTAATAAATAAGTCACACAGGGGGATTTGAAATGGTACATAAGCCTATCTCACAGGCCCTGCACACGGACTAGATTTACTAGTCATTAATGGCTGTCAGTTACTTCCCCAGCATCTAAATAAGACAATTATAGACTTTATAATCAACTGAGGGACTGAACTGGGCAACAGAAGGTAACAAATGTAGTTATTTGTGTTTAATTGATTATTCATATTTTAAGTAAATTGAAATAACAAGTTTCAGCAAGCTCTCATCCTGCATGAAGACAAAACATAAAGCATCTAACAAAACAAAGACATAGCACTAGGCCTTGTTTATTAACAAATAACAGAATTTGCATTTTAGCAAGATTCCCAGGCCAACCTGTATATGCCTTAAAGTTTAAAAAGTATTGCTTAAGGCCTGGTGAAGCAACAACCCACGGCTACCTGCATCTCTGTACCACCTTGGCAGAGAAATAGGACACGTGTGGAGCTGAGCTTCCGTATCTTGCGCTGGTGAAACTCTAACCCGGGGACTTACTTCTAATATCATTCCTTCCTCGTTTCTAATACCTTATCCTTCTCTCCTAAGGCAATCACTGGACCACAAGATCTTTGGGGAGATGTCATTTACTGGAATTAACATTGGTGTTCACTCACCATTTTCATCCTGTAAACATCCGACGAGCATAAGCATTTATTTATCAGTTCAACATATATTTGTTGAACACCTACTGGTGTCAGACAGGAGCACTATTTAAAATGGAATTCAAGCTATTGTTTAGATAAACTGAGAGGAAGATTTTAATCAACAAGCAGTTTCAAAAATTAAGTCTCAAAAGATTTAAATTATCCAAACGTCTATATAATTGATCTTGAAAAAATTAAGAAATTGAAGAAATGTGAAAATGACAGATTAGAAATATCTTCCACTTGTCACTTTCAAGGAAAGGATCAAAGGTTGAGGCTATAGAGATTCACCCATGGATAGACAATCTCAAGGAGAACATTGTGAATCTTCAGAAAAGTGATCAGAGATACTCAAAGTTGGGAGAGATACTCAAGGAGAGGCAGGGTGATCTGTTTGGCCAGATGGGGAGGTACCGGAGAGACGTGTCCATGCAAGGGAAATGGTTAGGGGGGAGATTCTCTGGGGATCAACACAGCAGACACTGAAATCCAGCTGCAAGGGGTCTCCCTCAACACCACAGGCCTCTAAGCTAATGAGTGAGCTGCTTAGAGACTCTGCTGCAGCACTGCATCAGAAAGCAGGCTCATCGGTTCCCACCAACGTCTGGTTCCAGGTTGGCTCAATAGACAGCAATCTGCACTCTCAGCCCCCCAGAGGCCAGCCTGCAGAGGAGTCACAGGAGCTGGCTCCACTGCAGCCTCCTCCCCCTGACCCTGCCACATAGGAGAAGGAGCAGGGAGAGTGCGTCCTCTCATGCCCTCTATGATTAGGTGCTGTGCGTCCTCCCAACCCACCACACCACTGCCTCCCAGAGATCTAAGGAGACAGATGCCCATGGACCTTCAGCATCTGCCACCACCGTCTGCCCTTCTTGATAACACCACCACTGTCACTTGAGTAGCACCACAGCAAATGCCATAGTCAGACCTGGACAGAAAGAGAGTTCCAGCCACCATGGCTAAGTTCCCCAGCAGGGCACCTCATGTCACCCCAGCCCTGCCAGCCACAAGTGCCCCAGCCACTGCTGCCTGAGGAGCCACCCCAGTGCTGTCTGTGGTCCCTCAGACCATCCCAGGACGTGCCAAGAGCCCAACCTGTCCAGGCACCTTTCAAAGTCCCATGCTTCTCATAGGTACCACACAAGGTCCTGTGGCCCACAATATGTCTGGACACCCATCAAGTCTTCGCAACCCATCTGGGGGGACTTGGTCCCCCCAGACCTTGGTCCACTGGCTGTGGACCTACTACATGCCCAGGCACCCGTTCCGTCACTGGCTGCAGTCCTGCAACATACCACATGCCCAGGCAATTGCCAAGGTACTGCATCCTGTGTGGGCACTGGCCAAAGTCCCATGACCTGCCTAGCTGCCCAGATGGTCCCACAACTCTCCAGGCTCCAGGCTCCAGCCAAGGTCACATCACCCACCTAAGTGAAGAAGGACTTGCCCAGCCTCCTGCCCAAGCCATCAGCAGCAGCCTGGGGGCCAATCTACCAATCCAAACAGACATCCCTTGGCATTGACTTGGACTGACAAAACTAGGGAACAGGCTGATATAAGAGCACAGGTGCGCGAGAGGTTCTCAGTGCATCCACCCCCCTTTCACTGGGTCAAACCTCTGGAGTAAGACAAATACTAGCACTAGCTGGGGATTTCTGTTCCTCCTAAACAGGACAATTCCCAGCAAATGAAAACAATGTCTTGCAACCCTCTCAGCACTGAGCTAAGAGAAAAGGTTTCAGGTGAGAGAAACCAGCAAAAGAATTTTAGCAGCATAAAAACAAGCTACTTTAACTACTGCAAAAAAAAAAAAAAAAAAATTACAATAGATCCTTAACAATGGACTCCAACCAAAAGGAAATTGTCAATATGTCAGAAATGAAACTGAGATTATGGAGGGCAAACAAGATAAATGTAATTAAAAGAGACACTTAAAAGCCAAAACAAAGAAACTAAAAAAAAAAAAAAAAAAAAAAAATTCAGCACATGAAAATCTTTCGCACTAAAAAGAAACGTTTCAAAGGACATAATAAAACTTACAGAAATGAGTCATTTAGGAAATTATAAAATGCAGTGGAAATTATCCACGCTAGGACAAATCAAGCAGAAGAAAGAATCTCAGCTTGAAGAGGTGGCTTTCAAACTCATCTCACCCAGTCAAAGACACAGGAAAAATAAAGAACCAACACTCAGAGAAATATGAGACCATGTGAAAAAAGTAATTGGCCTCAGATCTTCACATGACAATTGGCATGTGGTCCACCCCATCCACAACACTTTTTGTCACCTCTCTATTAGCAATTTCTGTCCCTTTTTTAGACCCACGCTACTCCCTATCCCAATGTCAATTAATTGGAGGCAGCCAGAAAGTAGAGGAATTTTTTTTATTTCCCAATGGTTGTTGACACCAAAACAAAACTACAAAAAGATCACTAGAAAAACACCAAAAAGCCTCATTTTAGAAACAAGAGGATAGGAGAAATTGTAAAAATGTACCTTCCTGCCCCATGGTGAGATTCAAAGGACAAGCCCTAGTTTGAAGCAACTGGCAGTGACCATAAAAAGGATTATAAACCAACTAATATGCAAAAATCGGTGCTAAGGACCTCATGGGCCAAGAATAATCCTGCTGCTAACTAAGCAGATGGATGTGGTGCCACGACTTCCCCTGAGGGAGACACACCAGGCATAAGTCGCCTACTAAGTCAGATCAGCCGACCAGCCATTAAGTCATAACAACCGAAGCCGCAGAAATAAAAACAATTGCAAGAAACTTAGTGTGGTGCCAATGGATGAGGCCGGAAAGGTTTGCACTGGATTCAAACAAACTGAAAAAGAACCGACGAGTCAAAGGAACCTGTGACATACCCTTTGTTCAGCCAGTGGCAGCCAGCAAGCAGGCATGGGGACATCCGCTTTTGTCCAGCTCCTGGGGACAGGTGAGCTAGCACAGGCAGCATAAAGCCTTGGGGTCTCATACAGCAGCCGGAACAACAGTGGTTCCAAATTCAACACTAATGACAATTACTTAGGAACACATGGCATCTGCCGGCTTAATCATAGTTATTCAAAACAACCAGGCACCTAGCAGCCTTCAGGTGAGAAGCCCTAATTTAACTCACCATCCTCACACTAAGCTTGAACAATTATATGCCAACAAATAAAATAACCTAAAAGAAATATATTTCTAGAAACACACAGCCAACCAAGACTGAATCATGGAGAAATTAAAAATCTGAATAGACCTATAATTAATAAGGGCATCAAATCAGTAATCAAAAAATCTTCCAATGAAGCCAAGGACCAGATGGCTTCAATGGTTAATTCTACCAAACACTTAAAGAAGAATTAATGCCTAGATGAAATGAGAACCAAAGAGTGTTGCCTAATAGGTCAAATTCAATCATAAGAAATTATTGATGTTGATGCTTTCACCAACATTTGAAATAGAAATATTTATTAAATGCTTAAAAAGTTACAGATGGGAAAGATGTTTGGAGAACACTTAGAGATCTAAAAATAGACCTGCCATTTGATCCTACAATTTCTTCTAGGTATATATCCAGAAGACCAAAAATCACATTATAACAAAGATATATGTACCAGAATCTTTATTGCAGCCAATTGGAAGTAGTCCAAGTGCCCATTGACCCACGAATATATCAATAAATTGTGATATATGTACACCGTGGAATATTATGCAGCCTTAAAGAAAGATGGAGACTTTACCTCTTACATGTTTACATGGATGGAGCTAGAACATATTCTTCTTAGCAAAGTATCTCAAGAATGGAAGAAAAAGTATCCAGTGTACTCAGTACAGAAGATTTTTCATTGTACTTACTATGAAACCAAGAAGGGGAAAGGGGATAGGGAGGGGAGGGGGTAGAATGGGTGGAGGGAGAGTAATTGGTGGGACCACACCTACAGTGCATCTTACAAGGGTACATGTGAAATTTACTAGGTGTAGAATATAAATGTCTTAACACAATAACTAAGAAAATGCCATTAAGGCTATGTTAACCAGTTTGATGAAAACATTTCAAATTGTATATAAAACCAGCAGATTGTACCCCATGACTGCATTAATGTACATAGCTATGATTTAATAAAAAAAAATCAAATATGAAAAAAAGTCAACAGGGAAAAAAAAGTTACAGATGAACAGAATTTAGAGAAATAATTAAAATGCTAGTCCACATCCAAAATATGCTATAGTTTATACTAATAAACCCGAGTCAAGAAGATTAAAAATTTTTAAGGAAAACCTTTAATACTACCTACAGATTTCTAAATCCACCTACAACAAATCCAAGATTGAGTTTCTGTGGAATTCTGCTAAGATCTCTCACCACAACCTCAGGCAACAGCGACGTTCTAATAATCCAAGAAGGTAACAAGAAAGTGCTACAAACTTTTAACAAGATGCATGTGGAGAACGAGAAGCAATTTTGCTTTTCATGGTGAGGAGACAGCAAGTGACTTTGCCTAACTAGAGTACAGAGCCTGAGGTAAAGAGTTATGAGGAGCAAGGAGTTGGGCTGGAAAGAGAACAGATGATAAGAATCGGGGAGTAACTGCTAAGACAAAACTCAGGCATCAGCAAGAGACTTCGGAACGAGGTAAGGAGCATCCCAGTGACATTTCAGACGGATGATTCTTCTTTGACTCCCTGTCTTAGAAGCTGGAGGGGAGGGTGGCATGAATCACGCTAGAAATGCCGTCATTATCATTCGGAGGGAGACTGGACCGTATTATCAACAGTGAAAACACAAGGCCAGGACCTGTTACATTTGAGGCATAGATCCACTACTCCATGGTTGACCACTTCAAAAAAATAAAAATAAACACTGTTAATGGGGAAAAATGGCCTTAGGAGCTAAAAATGGAGTAGAGAGGTTTTGTGTCCATTGAATCCAAGGCGGTATCTTGCTGTTCAGTGAGTATGATCAATATAGGACCATAGATGTTCAAAAAATGACAAAGCTCCTTCTGACTAGGCTTGTGAGGAGACTTCTTGGAGGAAATGACGTTGAGCAGAGCTGAAAATAGTAGCCTACACTTTCCCTGGGTATAAGAAAGCCTGTATCTGTACAATATTTGAAGCTGTCAGAATACAGAAAAATGATGCGGCAGTAGCATGGTGTCTGGATTGCCCTCCAGACCTCCTTCACCCGTCTCTGCCTTGGTCTCTGTCCCGGGAGGCCAGACCATGTGGACTGCAACAGGCACCTCTGGTTTTCCAGGGCGCCAGGTCAACACGAAGGCCCTACTATCCCCCAGGACAGTAGAAAGCAGGAACCTGAGGTCAGAGTCTTTCTTGCCCCACCTTCCTCCCTGCCACGTCACCCAGTTTGTCTGTCTTTCTCCCAAAAGTCAGCTCCTGGCACAGGGCCCTCTCTGTAGAGCTCTCTCACCAGAATCAAGGTCACCATGTTAGCCCCAGAGACTCCCACCCGACAGTAGCCCTGGGGAGTGCACTGCCCTTTGTAGCCTTCGCTGAATCCTGCCTACACCTTGGTGAATTGACCCTGCATTGGACACCCAATGTGCTCGGTTACCCAGTGTGAGTGCCATCTCTTTCCTGGTGAGACCCTGGCATCTATGGTCACTTTCTGGGTATCACAATCCCATTGCTAAGCAGGAGGATCTGAAATACAAGTTCTTGCCTATAGAGAATGAGATACCAGAGGCTTAAAATCCCAGCCTGACTAAGGATCCTCAGGTGCCAAAGATGGTCAGCAACGGGCGGCAGCAGGCACCTTATTAGTTAAGCAAGGTCCTGCCCTTCCGCACGGCATGATTGGGAGCTGTATGCAGACAGACCTGGAAGGACAAATGTAAAATGCACTGCCTCAGTAATACAAACAGCCCCAAACTCAACACTGCTGGACCAGGCTAAAGACGAGGGATTGCTCGATCAGCCAGGGTGTAAAGAAATTAGAATTCTTTGCCACCTATGTCTAAGGATGACCCCTATCCCTTTTGCTACACCACATGCTCCAAAGGCTTCCTGCTGTTCACTGTCCCAGAAGAAGCCTCCAAAGACTGAACAAAAGCTCAGACCTTTGATTAAAACTGAAATGAATAGGCTTCCAAATTTGGGGAAATCTGCTACTTGCTTTGGTAAAATGTTGCAAAAGCAGCCTCGGCATTATTGGTAATACTAGCCCTTAGGCGAGGTGGGTTCATGTGTTTATTTTGTTATTTCTTCCTTTTCCTACTCCAGCTGGCTTCTCTGTTTGTCTCTCAGCAACAAAGATTCAAAGCTGTGCCTGCAGGAGGCTCCACTGGAATTTGGAGAGAACAGAGAAAGCTCACAGCGCTGCACAGCACTGCCCAAAGCTTACAGTTAAGAATTAAGCCCCCTGTCTTCCATTTCTACCTCAGATGCATTTTCAATAGAGCATCTTCCAAGGCTCCAGCCTTCCCTCACCCTGCAGGGTCTCTACCTCCCTTTGCCTCTTCCCTCTTTTCATCTCTTCTCCCTGGATTACTCACCTCTGAGCCCTCTCTCCTAATTTCTGTTTATTTCTCCAGCAGAAAAGTTCTGTAGTCTCTTTTCAACTCACTGCAGTCCTTGTAACCAAACACACTATTAAGAATGCTTCCCTCCTGTGATAAGGACCTTCACATTTTAGGATTTAGAATACCTAAATACCTCCTACATCCATATTTCTGCTTCTTCTCAAAGGCAGGTGCCAGTGTTGTTTTACAAGACAACCTGACCCTGGCTGACCGACTATCAATACTGCAGACATTAGAGCTCTGGGTGCAGCTTTCTGCACACAGTGAGTGCTCAATAAATGTTGCTGACTGATTGATTCTGACTCTAGCGATCCAGAGAGCTCTTGTAAAACCAAGCAGTTTGGAAAAAAAAGTACTTGAATTGCAGCCTAATAACAATTGTGCAAGCAGTTTCTGACTAGAAAAAAATGTTCTGTAATGAATTCAATGGCTATTTCCACTTTTTTACTTTTGATTTTCAACCTAGTGCTTTGCTATGAATTGAATTATGTCTCTCAAAACTTTATACATTGAAGCTTTAACCCTCAGTACCTCAGGAGGTGGTTATATTTGGAGGTTAAATATAAAGAAGTAATTTAATTTAAAATGAGCTCATTAGGAGGCACCTGTGGCTCAAAGGAGTAGGGCACTGGCCCCATATACTGGAGGTGGTGGGTTCAAACCCAGCCCTGGCCAAAAACTGCAAAAAAAAAAAAAAAAGTAAATAAATAAATAAAATGAGCTCATTCAGGTGTGCCCAATTAAAGATGACTAACTGGTGTCCTTTTCAGGAGAGGACACAGACAGAGGAATGGCCACGTGAAGAGACCAGAAGAAGATGACTTCCTACAACCAAGGAAAAGAAACTAACACTTGGTGACACGTTGATCTTGGATTTCCACCCTCAAAATTTTGAGAAAGTAAATTTTTGTTACTTAAGCCACCCAGTCTGTGGCATTTGTTGTGGCAGTCCTAGCAAACTAACATATACTTCCACACCTCCTAGTAACAAGACTTCTAACAGGGAAACTCTCTGAAAAGGCTGGTAAGTCTCTGGATTCTTCTTTCCCTAAAATCTGCTCAAAGATGCACAGCCAAATTTTTGCATATAATTGTAGGGGATTCCTGGATGCCTTTGATCACAGACCCCTGGTTAAGATTCTCTGTATTTAGTATCAAATACCTCCGAGAGGTCTATACATGACAAATTTGCTAGACAAGCTCTGAAAAAGCCGCAGTGGTTGACTTGATCTCAGGTGATTCAGGTGAGAGGTATTGTCTTTACTTTTGCAACCTAATCATAAATAATACATTTACTAATCAATTCATTATATAGTATTACAAATTTCAGAAAGAAAAGACAGAGAGAGACTATGGAAATAAACTTTGAATATAACCTGATGGAATAACAATACAATTATTGTGAAAAATAAGTGAAAGAATCATTTAACGGGTAAATTTAATATGTTTCAATATTTTTTCCAAGTATCTCTGAAAAAAAATTCATGGCAATGATCTAAATTAAAGAAAAAGATAAATAAAATATCCACTTAGAAATGAAATGAGCCACAATTAAATGTATTATTCTTGAGCACTTTTTCTAGGATGAGTTTGTCAGCTTCAGTGTCTGACCTCATCTGACTTCTGCCAATTATGTAGTTTCAGCTAAATAAAATTGGGAATGTGAAAACCTATGTACCCAAAAATGTGTTGTGCGGTAAGACCTCTCATTTCTGAAAGTGTTGAAGCAGAGTCTAGCAAATCGGTTGTTCAGGGAGTGGGTTGTAGGTGGGAAACTTTCTCACACCAACACTTCTGAGCAGGGGACATTACATTTGCAAATTAAAAATGCCACTGCAGAGTGGCCGGTGTCATAAGAGGACAAACCGACAGTGGAATTCGAAGAAAACTCTGTTTTTTATATGTGAATTTCTAACTCTGAATTCCTTGAACTCCTTTCCTTTTCCATCCGCTGACTCCATGGGTGAAGGGTCAACATAACCAATGTCAGGTTAAATCTCAGGGAATATGAAAAGCCGGATTGCTGTCAGAAAACAAATCTGTAGCCTTGCAGTCCAAACCAGGCAGAAAAGCAGCTAAAACCCCGGATCAACTCGAGATGGAGAAAAAGGAAACAGTAATACCTGTGCCTCGGTTAAACATCTAATTTCATTTCCACATCCGTAGTTGTTCATCCCTAGAGACCTCTAACACCAAAAGACAGGTTGTTCCAGGCTTCTCTATTTTACATGCAATATTTGTTGCTGATTTCTAGTTTAAAACTCTGCCTTGAAACGTATGTTATTTCAGAATATTTTGGTAAATATACTATAAACTATTAAAAAATGGAAAGTATCCTCCTCTTAAAGAAAATGAAATTTTCACCACAAAAATCTAAGTTCCTTTAATAGTTTAAATATTCTCGGGGAATGGGTGGAGGGAGGGGGATTGGAGGGACCATTTTTGAGGTCTATCTTACAGGGGTACAAGTGAAACTCTCTAAGAGTAGAATCAGAATGTTTTAAAACTATAACTGAGAAAATGACATGAAGGCTGTGTTGATCAATTTGATGGAAGTATTTTGGATTGCATGTGAAAACCCCACACTGTACCCCAGAAGTGTATTAATGTACATAGTTACCATTCAATAAAAAAAAAAGAAAGTCCAGTGGCCATCTTTAATCCTTTTGCCATTGTGGAAGTTGGAATTTGATCAAAATTTTCTTTGTGAGTTTTCTTATGTGGTGGAGGATTGCGTTGGTCATTATGGAAGATAGGTCTGAGAATATCCTGGAGGGCTGGTTTAGTGATAGCAAATTTCTTCAATGTGTGAATGTCATTAAAGTATTTAATTTCACCATCATAAATGAAACTCAGTTTAGCTGGATACAGGATCCTGGGTTGAAAGTTATTTTGTTGTAGGAAGTTAAAAGTCAATGACCACCTTCTTCTGGCCTGAAAGTTTTCAGCAGAGAGATCTGATATTCTTTCCCTTGTAGGTTATGGTTTTCTTACATCTAGCTGCTTTCAGAATTTTCTTTTTCATATTAACTTTAGTGAAGTTAATTATGATGTGCCTGGGGGATGTCTTGTTCGGGTTGAGCCGTGCTGGGGTTCTGAAACTGTTTGCTATCTGAATTTAAGACTCTCTTGGCATGTCTGGAAAGTTTTCTTCCATAATTTCATGAAGTAGAGCCTCTGTGCTTTGTGAAGCCACTTTGTCGCCTTCAGGGATTCTTTAAGACGAATATTAGTTTTCTTCAAGTTATCCCAGAGCTCTCTCAGAGAGTGATCTGTTTTTGCTCTCCATTTCTCTTCATCCTTGTGCACTTGGGAACGTTCAGAAGCTTTGTCCTCAATGTCAGAGATCCTTTCTTCTGCCTGCTCCATTCTGTTACCGAGGGATTCTACCATATTTTTCAGGTCTTTGAGGGCTACAACCTCTTGCCTCAGTGTTTCAAAATCTTTGGTCATTTTATCTTTGAAATTGTTGAATTCGTGAGACATATTTTGAATAATTTCTTGAAATTCTAATTTCCTCCTTTCTTTCATTCTGTTAATCTTATTTGCTATCCAAATTCTGAACTTGATTTCTGACATCTCAGCCACCTGTTTATGGATGGGATCTTCAATTGCATCTGCCCCATCCTTCCTTGGGGGAGTTGATCTACTCTGGTTATTCGAATTACCAGAGTTTTTCCACTGATTCTGTCCCATGCTAAATTTATACTGTGTGGAGACCATACCAGAACCATTCAGTCAGTGGCCTCCACCGGAGAAGATGCCAGCTTCCTCTAGTTGTCCCAAGATGCAGAGCGTGTCTGTCTGGAAGTGCCTCAGGGGTGTGGACCTTGTTTTTCCCACTGCTGTGGCTGTTGCTCTTTACCTCAGGGTACCACCATTCTAGTATGGTTCCCTCTCAGCTGACCATCCTCTTGCAGTTCTCGAGTGGCTGGCTGGGGATGCCAGGAGTGTACAGCTCTGGCAGTTCTGGGCCTACCCAGCACAGGTGCCTGGAGCGAGAAACTCCTCTGCCACCACCCGCAGGACACATGCAGCTCTATCAAGCAGTTCTGGGCCTTCCCATAGTGGGGGACTCCTCTGCTGGCCCCCATGGGGCACGTGTGGCTCTATCAAGCAGTTCTGGGCCTGCCTGGAGCAGAGGACTCCTCTGCCACTGCCCACGGGACATGTGTGGCCCTAGCAAGCAGATCTGGGCCTGCTTGGTGCAGGAGGCTAGAATGGAGAACTCCTCTGCCACTGCCTGTGGGACAAGCATGCCTCTAGTAAACAGTTCTGGTCCTGCCGGGAGTGGGGAACTCCTCTGCCGCCACCCATGGGTTGTGTGCAGCTCTAGTAAGCAGTTCTGGGCCTGCCTGGAGTGGGGGACTCCTTCACCAACCCCTGGAGGGCACATGTGGCTCTAGAAAGGAGTTCTGGGCCCTCCAAGAGCAGAGGACTCCTCCACCGCTGCCTGTGGGACACACACAGCTCTAGCAAGCAGTTCTGGGCCTGCCCACAGTGGAGGACTCCTCGGCTGCCCTCCTCATGGCACACACATCTCTAGCAAGCAGTATGGGCCCGCCTAAAGCAGTGGACTCCTCTGCTGCTGCCTGTGGGGCGCACACACCTCTAGCAAGCAGTTCTCTGGCTGTACTGGGTGCTTGGTCTTGCAGGGGTGGGGGATACTGCTTTTGTGCTCAGCCTCACTGTCTCTGTAGGCAAGGGGGGAAGGGTGGACTGAAAATTCAAAATGGCAGTGAAAACATTTATTTAGTTTTTCTGCCAGGTGAGATAGTGTTTAGAGTCTCAGCAGGGTCCCTCTAGGGGAGTCAACCCCCCTTCCTGTGGTTCTCACATGTGGGGTAGGATAATAGGTCCTCAGTTCACTGCTCACCTGTAGAAAACTTACAGTAGCAGATGAAGAGAAAACAAAGAGAAAACCACAACTTTCTTGGGGGAGGGGATGGACACTTTTCCTTTGGGATGTATTATGTATCTGTAAATTGCTTTCTTAGAGTCGCAA
This sequence comes from Galagoides demidoff, assembly GCA_963574575.1. Lineage (NCBI taxonomy): Eukaryota > Metazoa > Chordata > Mammalia > Primates > Galagidae > Galagoides > Galagoides demidoff. Next base: position 892 of record CAUYQV010091178.1, on the reverse strand, counting down.
CTTGCCTCTGCAGAGGTGTACTGCAGATATCACTCTTTTCTTTCAGCTGGGCTCCCAATCTTCAACTTTATTGTAAGGTGACCAGATTTTAACATTGGTAAAGCGAGACACCTTTGACAGGGGCGGGGGGTGGGGGTATTCTTAATTAAAAATTTGGTCTATATGGAGCAACAAAAATTTTCATAGAAGGCAAAACTAGTATTGTAATCTATTTTTTAAAATTTCAACGTAAGTACAATTTACATATATAATACATTAAAAAATTATGTATAGCATTATTTTATTCTTTGGCATATTTCTCATTTGAGTGAATTATTTTTAGTAGATTGCTGTCATTGTTTAAAAGGTCATGAAATTTTTCACAAGGATTTGTTAAATTATATTTCACACATAAAATGGCTTTCAAAGTCTTAACATTTAATTGTGATTTTTTCTGATGTTCACACTTTATTTACTGTAGAAAAAACACGTTCAGTCACAGCATTAGTTCCTGGTAAGGACAGTGTGTATCCCACAATTTTTAGTGCATTATTGTATGGAACATGGTTTGTTTTAAAATGATGAAATATTTCTAACCATTTGTTCTCTATTGTGATTTTTGCTGATGCTCAAGATTTAACCTTTTCCTTATAAATATATATTTTTAATAATGATACCTCATAAGTCATAAGTGTGACTTTCAAGGCTGGTGCTAGACTTTTTGCCGCCACTATAAAATATAAATAATACAAGTACTGTCTGCTAAATTCATGAAATAAATAAATTACTTACCTAAATTATCTGAATAGCTGATTTGTTGACATCACTTGTTTAACTAGCACTAGCATGCAGTATGATGTGTATTGTCTGAGAGACAGTTACAAAATGTTTTCGTGGTTGCCAATGACAAAAA
>CAUYQV010091175.1:0-30190 GCA_963574575.1 Galagoides demidoff | reverse complement strand
TAGCGTCGTAGCAAATGTCTGTCATTTTTTTTCTTTTTATTGGAACCCTGATTTTGTTTGTTTATCAACTTCCCCTCAATCTCAGTTTTTTTTTTTTTTTTTTTTTTTTTGCAGTTTTTGGCCGGGGCCAGGTTTGAACCTACCACCTCCGGTATATGGGGCCAGCACCCTACTCCTTTGAGCCATAGGTGCTGCCCCCTCAATCTCTCTTTTTTTTGTTTTTAATTTCCCAGCCTTCTCTGAAGCCAGGACTGACCATGGGACACTGTCCTGGCCAATGAAATAAAACTTAGGTCTCTGGGGAGAGTTTCCAAGAACGTGGTTAATGGGAGCTGACTCAGTGGGGGTGTACACCTTTGTCGACTGGAATCATGACTGGATGTCCAAGGAGAGGCAGCATCTTGCGACCTTGAAGTTGCTGCAAAAAGAAAGCTGCGTGCTGAAGATGAAGGAGAAAGAGAGGACAGGGTGATGGATGGCTTACGTTTTGGTTTCTTGTTAAGTGGGAAAAATAATTTGTGTAAGCCTCTGTATCCTTGTAATTTTGATTACTCACAGCCAAATGTAATCTTTAACTGATACACATATATCAAAGTACCACAACCTGAATGGTTTACATAACAGAAATTTATTGTCTCAGTTCTGTAAGCTTCTCTGCTGGAAGTCTGAGATCAAGGTGTGGACAGGGCCACATTCCCCTGAATGTGCTAAGGAAGACTCTGTTCCATAATTCCCTCCTAGCTCCTGGGGTTGCTACCAGGCTCTGGCATTCCTTGGCTAGTGGATGCATCACCCTGACCTCTGCCTTCAGTTCACATGGGGTTCTCCCTTCGTCTGTGTCTGGGGGTGCAATGTGCTCTTTTTAAAATGAAGACACCAGTCATATTGGATTAGGGACCTACTCAACTTCAGTATGACCTCAACTAACTACATCTACGATGAGCCTATTTCTAAGTAAGGTCACTTGAGGTTACTGAGGTTTAGAACTTGGAAATGTAATTTTTTGGTGTGGACAGGGAGACATGTCAGTGCTTAACACCTGGGCTCCTTCTTCCTGGGGAAATGTGGGCCACGAACACATCTTGCCTACCTCACCCCCTACATCTAACTGAAGCTCCGCTTCTCCTGGTGACTTAAGTCACGCCTCACTTTGCCTCCTCCCGGTGGCACTTGTCTCTTTCAGCCATGCTCCCTAAGCAGCCAGTGTGTCTGTGAACCACAGCTCAGATCTAGTCCCAAATACTCTGCTTTTTCTCCCATCCGTGGAATATGGAAGATCTGTGCTTCCTTTCCTGTCTGCAGGGGTGGATTAGTTAGGCACAGCCACATGACTTGCTTTGGCCAATGAAATGTGAGAGGAAGTGATATACGTCTCTTCCGGGTGGAAGCTTTAAAGGTCAATGAGAGTCGACACCTTTGGTTCACACTGCTGCTTCCATTGTGGGTGCTTGGTCTTGACAGAGCCCATCAGCTTGGGCTCCAGATTGACTGCAGTGAGCCCACTGGCCCAGGTAGGATGTGTAGTGTGGACAAGAAACAAGCTAATGAGATTTGGGTTTACATGTTACTGTGGCTCAACATAGCATATACCCACTGGTACATTTTAAAAATATTAATCTGACAGTGGTCCCACATAGTACCTTCCAAGTGAGACAGTCTCAGGATAAACTCTTCCCCACAGCCTGCACCTCTGCCCACCTTCCACCCTCATCTTTCACACTCTCCTACTTACCTCTCTGTGGCACAAAGACCCCCCTACTTTTTTTAGAGTCTAAAATATTCCCCATTCTCCTCCAGTCAAGGTGTTTACCTGGGCTGTTCCCTTTGTGTGGATGCTCTTTCCTCCCTGCACGTTGCTGTTCACTTACATCTGGTGACTACTGGGTACACAGTAGGTGCTTAATATTCATTGAATTAATTAATCTTTGCCTAGCTAAACCTGATATTCTTGAGAGTCTCAGATGGACATCACGTTGCTCATTCCCGTATTACCTGGTGGTGTGCCTTTGCCCAGGGTTAGAGACTGGGCTGATGGAAATCCAGCTCTGCCACTTGCTGGCTCTGTCACCTTTAGATTTCTACCCCTGAGCCTCTGACCTTTAGATTTCTCAAATGTACCAAGGGGAAAACAGTCGCGCCTGTCGAATCTTTCCCCCAGCGCGGATGGCATAGGATAGCCACAGGCCCTTGTCACATAATACAGATGCCTCTCCAGGTGTGAGCCCACTGAGGGCGGGGACTGAGCTTCCTGGGGCCCTTAGGCTTGCCTGGAGCCTGAAAGGCTCCCAACGGGGGTTACTGTGCCTTAGCGAGGCGCCAGGGTCCCGGATGCGGTGGAAGGAGCTCAGCGGGAACACCCCAGCCCCCCAGCGGTCCGGGCAGAGGGTCCCAGTGCGCACGCTCCGCTGCCCGCGACTCCTCCCGCAGTCTGGGTAACGTTCCCGGCATCTGCCCGGGGCGGGGGCGGGCCGGGCTAGTGCCCGCCCTCATCCCTAACTAACAGGAGGATAGACCAATCGGAAGGGCTCCCCAGGGGAGGGGCGGGGTCGTGAAGGGAGCCGGGAGCCGGCTGCCGGCTGAGGTGCAGCCTGGAGCGTGCGGCACACGCCGGCCGCCTGCCTGAGCGTGGTCACAGGCGCCGCCGCCCCCCACCTCGCCCGACCGAGCCGCCCGGGTGTCTTCTTCAGTTGCTTTCTACGATTTTTTTGCTTGCATTCATTTTCTCTTCCGTTTGTCTTTTTTAAGGAGGCTGCGGCGGCAACAGCGGCGTAAGCTCACTGCGGGTGGGGGCAGACGGAGGATGCGGCGCGGGGCTGCGCTCGCTACGCCCGCTGCTGCTGCCCGGCTTCGGCCCGAGCGCCCAGGAGGTGGGTACAGGTGCGACGGGAGTGGGGCGGGAGGTCAGTGCTGGCCGGAGGGTGCGGACCTTGCCGACAAGGGGAGAACCCGGTGGCAAGGAACGCGGCAACTGGTGTTGCCCCGCCCCATCGCCGACCTTCCCCAGCCATCCTTCTTGGTCCCGATCCCACCTCCACTCTTGCATCCTATCTCCTTGATACTCCACCCTGACATTCCCATCCCCCACTCCTCTCCAAATGCCCCTGCAGCATCTCCTTGCGTCGCTTCTCCCAACTCCCCCTCCCAGTCCCGCCCCATCTCCATTTCCCCCTCAGGGCAGCCCTATTTCCACTCCTCTCTATTTTGCTTGCTAGCAAAGGAGCGGGGTGGGGGGTGGGGGTCCCACCCAGTGCCTTCGGAGAGTGGCGTGGGGGGCGTGGCCGGCCTGTCTCAGTGTCCTCCGCTTGGTAGATTACAGTCCCCAGGATCCCAGCGGAGATGGCATGGGGGCCATGCCCTGGAGAATGGGAACCTACAGGGCTAGGCCGCCCTGCCCTCACCCTCGCCCCACGCACGGTACACGCCGCCGCGGTCCTTGCCACGCACACCCTTGCGCTGCTCCGCCCACGTGGGCGCGGGGGAGGAGGCTGGAGACATAGGAAGAAAGGCTAGTATCCACCCTCCTGTCCGGCTGGTGTGCCCGGGGCTCACTGAGCACAGTGATGGACTCCGGCGGTGCTGGGCCTTTTTCTGGGCCTTCCTGGCCTGCCTCAGAGCGGTCCCCGCCGCGGTGTCAACCGCCAACCCCTTGCGCTGTCACTCCGTGGGTTTCCATCCTTTCTGCTCTGTACTCTTGAGGATTCAGCCTCATCACCCCCTAGGGAGCCCGCTCGCTAGGCTGAAGCTTTTTTTCCCACCTTCCAAGAAGCCCCTCTCCACACACCCTATCCTACCCCTACTGTAGGCTTGGCTAGCTAGCCTCAGTGCTCCACCGGTCTCTGCTGGGCTCTTTAGGCCCTGGCGATGGTGCTACTGTGTCTCACCGCCAGCCCTCCTCCACCCCCCGCCCCTTCTGCACACACTCACAGGCACACTGTCCTTGGCTTTTGCTAGTGCTGGTCCCTCTCTGGGAACGCCCTTCCTCTATCTGGCCAGCTCCTTGTAAACCAAGGTCAAGGAAAACTCCTTGCCGGCCTGAGCTCGCCCGAATGGTAGAGCCGACCCATGTGCTGTCACCATCTGATGGCCTCTGCCTCCCAGATCACGAGTGGAGGTGGGGAGGGCAGGGGAGAATGCCGGGCATAAGTGGGCTCATCACCCAAGTAAGAACAACCCACTGATGAGGGCGAGGCTGTGGGAGGAGCTGGGCCTTCCTCCAGAGGCCCGGGCTGGGGTGGGGGGTCCATTAGCTGGGTTAGACAAGGAGAAGAGACAAATTTGGGGAGGGGTGGGGGTGGAGTGGCCATAACCTGCCCCAAAGCGCTGTCCTTGCCTAGCAGGGCGGCCTGGAAACCTGCTGCTCTGCAGAACACTAGGTTGTGCCGTCCAGCGGAGGCTCATGGATTGTTGGCAAATTTGTGTGCCTGGTCTGCAGTGCTGCAAGTGTCTGCTCTGGAGTCTGGGATAATTCTCACCTGAAGTCTTTTTATACCAAGAAGCCCCCAAAAGATTATGGTGTGGACCCAGCAAGTGAGATGACTGCCATTTTCTCCTTCACAAACCATCTATGGTCCCACTGCCCCCATGTCCTCACAGGCTCCTCACATCCTGGCTTCCCCGGGCCATCTGTGCCCTCTCCTGGACATGCTGTCTCAGCCATACCTGTCACTTCCTGTGTTCTTTAGACGCATCTTCATGTAGGCTTTTCCCCATGTGCTGTTTTTTCCTCCAAAAAATGTTCCCTTCCCTTGTCATAGGACTTAGCCTACTGTCCTGTTACTTTTATCCTGGTTTTCCCTGGCTCTACCAAACAGGTTGCCTGGTTCTCTCATCTGTGCTCTTTCAAACTTTTTATACGTATATATGAATATATAATATTCACGGTATAGTATTTTTTGTATAGTTTTTCCTTGAGCAGACCTTGTCCACTAGAGCCTGAGAGCACAGTGAGGTGACCTCACTTTGGTGGGTGCTTTGACTTACTGGGGAGGTGACAGTTCCTTTTTCTGGAGAATGGGAATTAGGATTACATAAAGGAAATTGCTGTTGTTACTTAACCTCCCACCCCTGCCATGGAGATCATTTTAGCTGTGCAGCAACACTCAGGGTGATGAGGCTTATGTGAGCACCAGGCAAGGAGGATCAGAGAGTCTCAGAGTAGCAGGGGCCTCAGCAGTGGGGCTCCCTCACTCTGGACCTCTGTCTTCTGTAATGGACAATCTCCTGACAGGGCTGGTGTGAGAAATAAAGCAGGGGTGCCTCTTGGTGCTCTTCATGGAAGCATATTCCTGTGATATCAGTAGTGGCCAGTGGTGTTGCTGTAATGGGAGGGTCAGAAAATGGTTTCAGGGCTGGCCAGCAGTGGGACCACAGCCTCCTGACTCTAGCCCTGGGTGCCTTCAGAAAATGTTGTCTTTGCCCATGCTTTTCCAAGGCCAGGTGGACAGTGCAGCAACGGTGAGTCTGCACTGAGGGCAGGAACAGAGAAGGGGGCTATGAGGGCCTCATGCTATGAAGGAGTTGGGCTAGGAGCCCTTCCTGTAGGAGGCAGGAAGCAGAAGAGTGCTGCTGGGAGTAGTCACAGAGGTAATTGCCTGAAAGTAGAAGAGGGATGGCAAGAGGCACCCAGGGGTCCACCAGTGGGGACAGGGGTCCACTTTTGCTTTGGATGTTAGTGTTTATTTTCAAAATAGCAACAAGAAGTATTATACCTTTTATAAGTCTACAGAAGTGAATTGACATGAATGCCATTTTTCTCAATTATAACAGTTGATATTTGTGAAGCACTTACCAAATGCTGGGATCTATGCCAGGAGTTTTTGTAAATAAAGTTTTATTGGAACACAGCCATACTCGTTTGTGTACCTATGGTCTGTGGCTACCTTTGCTCCATACTGGCAGATTGAGCAGTAGGGGTAGACACCTGTGAAGCCAAAAACATTTGCTACCTGGCCCTTGACAGGGGTGTGCTACCACTGGTCTGACTGGGCTCATTCAACACTAGAGAGAGCTGCACCTGCATTTTTATTTACTAGATGGGCATAGAGAGGCTCTGAAGCCTGCCCAAGGTTACAACTAGTGGGTTTCAGAGCAGGGATCTGAAGCCCAAGTTCAGTTTTTGGGAGATGGGACATTTATATTTTTTATTAGCTTCTAATTGAATTTTACCATTTTTAGAGAATATAATATGCATGATACCTGTTTTTAAAAATTTGTTGACAATTTCTTAATGGCCTGGCACCAGATCATGTATCAAATATTCTTAAAGAATATTTAAGAAAATATTCTTAAAATATTTTTATATTAAACATATGTTTAATGTTTAATATTGGTTAATATATTAGCCATTTCTAAGTGTACAGTTCAGAAGCATTGACACTGTTGTGCAACCATCACCACTAGCCATCTTCAGAATTTTCCATCATCTAAAACTGGTAGCCCACATTTTTAACCACTACCCCATGCTACCTTGTAGGAGTTTTGTAGAAAAAAAGCAAATGCTAATGGCATCATAATTTAGCAAAGAAGACTTTGATTTTAATCTTGGGTTTGTGTGCCAGCTCTGCCATTTACCATCACATCTTGCACAAGTGTCTGTGTCCCTGAATCCCTTAGAACTCATTTCACTCCTTTGGGAAATGGGGTTAGCCCAAATTCTTATCCCTGTGATAAGAATCCCTCTCCATCCCAGTGGGGAGGATGAGAGAGCAGAGAAGGGCCTCATCTAGCATAATGGGGTAGACAGGTGCTACCGTGCCTGTCCCTCTGTCAGGCACCACTGCCCACTAATGTTAGGTCAGCCCTTTCCTCTTGGGTAGTCTGAGATGGTCCTTCATCCTTTCCAGGGCCCACAAGGATCCTCAGGACTCCTTGCGCCCTAAAGTTCCTAATCGGGCTATGGAGGATGGGGGTACTGTATGGGGGCACTACCTGCTCTCCTCTCTTCCAGGGCCCAGACTGGCTGAAGGGCATAAGGAATGAAAGGGGTACTGTGTGTGCTAGCTAGGGCTGGCTGGGGCTGCGGCCGGGCTTATTGTGGCAGAAATGCCCTTATTCCTGCCAGGTCAGAGGAACACACTGGCTCAATATGCTGGCCTCTGAGCTTGTACCCTGGCTGCTTTTTGAGTCAGGAGCCTGGGACTGGCCCCTGGTTCCCTCTTCAGGGCTGTATGGGGTTAGGTTACAGCGCTCCCACTACACGGATGTTCTGCTTCCAGAGTGGATTGTGAGGGGTTGACAGTGGATGCAAGGAGCGATATGGTGAATGGCTTTCTTCCTCTTCTGACAGTGGAGGCAAGGGGTGATCTGGTGAGTGCCTTTCCACCTCTCCTGATGGTGGAGGTAAAGGGTGATCTGGTGAGTGGTGATCTGCTGAGTGGCTTTCCACCTCTCCTGACAGTGAAGGCAAGGGGTGATCTGGTGAGTGGCTTTCCACCTTTTCTGATGGTGGAGGTAAGGGGTGATCTGTTGAGTAGCTTTCCACATCTTCTAATGGTGGAGGCAGGGAGGGATCTGTTGAGTGGCTTTCCACCTCTTCTGATGGTGGAGGCAGGGAGCGATCTGTTGAGTGGCTTTCTACCTCTTCTCATGGTGGAGGTAAGAGGTGATCTGGTGAGTGGCTTTCCACCTTTTTTCATGGTGGAGGTAAGGGGTGATCTGGTGAGTAGCTTTCCATCTCTTCTGATGGTGGAGGTAAGGGGTGATCTGGTGAGTGGATTTCCACCTCTCCTGATGGTGGAGGCAAGGGGTGATCTGGTGAGGGGCTTTTCACCTCTTCAGCTGTAGACTCTCTGTTTCCTTTCTCTTCCAACCCTGTCCTATTGCTTCTCACAACTAGTCACTTGTAGCTGCATGTCTGATGTCAAATTTCACAACCTGTTTCTAATGTTGAAGAAATTTGTGTTCTCCCTTTCCCTTTTTAAAGAATTGAGGTGAAATTGATATAAAACAAACCATTTTAAAGTGTACAACTCGGTGGCATTTAGTCCATTTCATAAGTTATGTACTCATCAACTCTGTATATTTCCAAGATGTTTTATCACTCCCAGTGACAACCCTGTACCTGTTATCAGCCACATCCCATTTCCCCTTTCCCCAGCCCCTGATCTTCTTTCTGTGTCTGTGGTTTCACCTGTTCTAGATATTTCATATAAATGGAGCCAGATACTGTGTGGCTTTTTGTTTAGGCTTTTTTCACTGAGCATGATGGTTTCAGGCTCACTGGTGCTGTTGCAGGGTCAGCACTTCACTCCTAGTCATGGCTAACTAATATTCCATCGAGCGTATATAACAGTTTGCTCATGTGTTGATGGACATTTGGGTGGTTTTCACCTGTTGGCTGTTTTGGCTGGTGTCTGAAGAGTACTTATAATATTAACATTTTCTTGTTCAGGTCTTATTCTGCTTGCTCTTCTACTCACTCCTCCTCTATGCATTAATTCATAAATCTTCCCTCTCATCAAATGGTTGTGAATATGTGCTCTGTGCGTGGCATTGTGCTTAGAGCCTCTAGCCTGGACTTGTTCTTGATATCTGGAGAATGGATTGTGGGCTCTTCATTTTCCAAGCAAGAGTGTGGGAGCACCCAAAGGAGGCAGAGTGAGGTGGCGCCCAACAGAATAGCCTAGAGAGACAGATGTCACTATGCAGGGAGCCCTGGCCACCTTTCTGATGTTCCTGGATCATAATGGACTCCTGCTGTGCTGAACCTTTGTGTTTGCTGTTTGATGCCTGGAATGCTCATCCCCTGCCCTGGCCTTGGCTGGCTTCTTCTCATCCTTCTTTTCTCGGCTCAAACTTCACCTTGGGGAGGTCTCCCAACCACCCCACATGGCTGCTCTGTTTTCCTGTGCCTGTCAGTATCCTGTTTGCTTTTGAGAATCATCAGGATCTGAATTGATTCTATTTCCTTGCTGATTCACATTCCCCCCTACCCAGAAGGTAGAATAAAGCACAGTAAGGGCAGGACCTGCCTGTGCATAAGGGTATAGAATAGGTGTTTAATAAGTAATTTGCTATTGCTTGGAGGTAGCTGTGACTTAATTTCCTAACTCCACTTTATGGGCTCTTTGATTAAGGGAATGTTACTTCATTGTTCTGAGTCTTGTTTCTTCTTTTGTGAAATACAGAGAATATCTCTGTCTCTTGGGGTTGCTATTGGATACGTATGGCCTAGGGCAGTGTCTGAGCACTGTAGATGTTTGCTGGTGGCTGCTGCTGCTTGTGTTAGATGTGGATGTCGTGGTCATGGTGATGTAAGTGAGTTTCCTAATGCCAAGTGACTCATACTCTTGCCCTGAGATAGCCACGGGACCTCCTGGAGCCAAACTGACCAAGTACCGTAGCCATTCACCCGGGGCAGGGGTCTATTGAGCCCTGAAATGTGTCTGGATGGAGATAGTCTGTGAGTAAGAAATACACCCTGGGTTTTGAAGACTTTGTATGAAAAAAAGAGAATGTAAAAGATCGTGTGACAATTTTAACATTGATTATACTTTGAAATGATACTATTTTGAATATGTTGGGCTAAATGAAATGTATCATTAATTTTGCCCATTTCTTTTTACTTTTTTTAATGTGGAGACATGAAACTTAAAATTATTGAGAGGGGTCACCTTGTATTCCTTGGGTCTGCTGCTGTAGGGTGTAAGCTCCATGGGGTGGGGACTAGGCTCAACTGGGATCACTGTGGGCCCCTCAGTGAGTGAGTTAAGTGTTTTTGTGCTTCAGTTTCCTCCTCTGTAAACAAGAGGCTCAGTGTGATGACAAACAATGACAATGCACACTGAGCCTCTTCCTCCCTGGCCCTCACCTTGTACCCTGCTAGGAACTGGGGCCCTATGAAGATAACATGCCTGCCCAAGGCAGCTGACGTTCTGGGGGAGGGGAGACCCACAGTCTACATAGTCTAAATAAAATGACTGGCCCAGTCACTAAAGCCAGGGAGTAGCTCTTCTAAAGGGAGTAGGTTGGGAGACACTGGGGCAAGAGGGAGCTTTGGCTGTGGACTGTGGGGACGGCCTGGTGGGGGTGCAGGAATAGTGGGCTATGACTAACTGGCAGCCACACAGTTGACTTTGAGATGTCCAGAGCTTTGGGCCTTTCTATTTAGCTCCAGCCTTTTTAATTCTTTTACAATGTCAAATGTGCAAAAATTTAAGAGTTTGCAACCTATTGTTCCTTTTCCGCAGCCCCTGGGGCTCCTGTTTGGGCAAAGCTGCTGTTCATGCTCAGCCTGGGACTGCCCACACCTCTCTGACTGGAGGAGGGCAGCTAATTTGCAGGGCGTGGCACAGACTGTCCTCTTGTTTCGTGGGCCCCCGGCTCAACTGCATTCAATCAGGCTCAGAAGTGGACTGTGAATTAAGTCCTCAGCTCAGTCAGAAGCCTCGAGGGAGACAAGTCATTTCATCCTGGGAGCTCTGGCATCCTAGAGAGTCACCCCATCCTTGTCATGGGGCATGTGTGCTCCATGTGGAGAGATGTCCAGGGAGGACTTTGTCTTGAGTTCTGCAGGAGTTGGCTTACCTTATCGTTCTCATTCTCCTTATACTTGAGTACCTGGCAGGTGGCTGGTGTGGTGCCGCCAGTTGGGGTGGGAGGTAGATGTGCTCACAGAGAAGTGTGGATTGTTGAGGGCAGCCACAGATTTTCCTCCCCAGCCTTCACTGGACCTGTGCCACCTCCTTGTTGGGGACTGAGCGACTTACCTGAGGCCACATGGGTAGAAATGGCAATGGCAGTGTTCATACCAGCCCTGTCTCCTCCTAAGGAAAGAGTATAAGATGAACATGTCTGGAGATCTAAGGTACAACATGGGGACTATTGTTTAAAAAATTAGGGATTTTTATTAAATGAGTAGATTTTAGCTATTCTTGCTACATACAAGTAATTATGTTAGAGAGAGCTATCTTAATCTACTTCACTATAGTAACCATTTCGCTCTCTATATGTAGCCCATAGCACCACGTGGTAAACAGGAGCAGTGCAGCTGCCTTAGCCTGGCACCCCAGTGCCCATGGCCCACTCCCAGTCCAGTTTGCATTATTGCCCCAGTGAGCCATGCCCCTCTCCTGAGCACTGCTCCTCAGAGGACACCTCCTTCATCCTTCTTGGGCTCCAAGAAGGAGCTTATTCTGCAAGTGAGGAGTCAGTGGATGGAATCACTAGGGCTGGGTTAAGAGAGAAAGAGCCTGGTGTGAGGGGCAGTGGATGGACTAAAGAGACTATGCTCTGCCTCCGATTCTGTCAGCTCCTGCCTGAACCAGGCCTTTGCACATGCTGTTCCCTCTCACGGATCTGCCTAACAGCCTTTCCTGCCTCCACCCCCCGGCAGACATCCTCCACTTGTGCCTAGGATCCATCTGAGCCTTCTTCCAGAAAAACTTGCCTGCTGCACCTCTTCCCTGTCCCAGGGTCAGGCCAGGCATGACCCTAAGGGCCCCCTACCCCAGGCATCTCTCTGTCACTACCCTGGGCACTGTGTCTTGTTGCTGCCAGGGACTTACCTGACTCCCCTGGTAGGCAGAGGGTTCCGTGATGATAGGAATGAATCTCACTCACAGTGGGGCTTCCAGAGCCTGGCCAGGGCAAGCTGCACAGGAGGTGGCCAATAGATGTTGGCTATTAGTCTCTGATTTCCATAAGGTTAGTGTGGGGAGAGACCTTAACAGGAATACAACATGTTCCTCTCCCTATTTCTTGACTAGAATCCACTTTGCACTTAAAAGAAATTACTCTGTTCTCTGCAGCAGCCTCCTTTAGTGATAGTCGACTGTCTGAGCTCTAAATACCATAACACTCAGGGTTGACACACCCCAGATTGTTGTACCAGCACAGAGCTGACATTTGTGAAGCTTCTTTAAAACTCAGTTCCCTTTCCCCTCCTCTGACTAACAGAGCAGCTTGCTTTTAGTTTAGGGTAGCAAAAAATGTTAGAAAGCTGTTCTTCAGAACCCAAACTGTGTTTTTGTGTTCACAGAAGGTCATATTTCCTTTTAAACTGGCCTGGTGTTTCCCAAGCTGCAGCCTCAGAATGCACTTTGGAAGAGAAGCCCTCTTTCTTGAAGTTGGCAGGGTTGCCTTCTTGGGCCAGGGTAGCTGGATGAGTGAGTTCATTAAGCCTCCTGGTAATTAGATTTCAGCAGCAAGTCTTAGAGCTGTCCTGGCTCCAGCTTCAACGAGATCCTTTTTGCCAACCCACTATCTTATTTTGAAAAAGGGCCTGGGTACCCCTATATTGTGCCTAATCTATTTATACTGTTGGGCATATGGGCACTTTGCTGACATGATCTCTCCCAGTAAACATCCTACTCACCCAGGGAGGTGAGGCCCTGAGGGAGAGCCTTTGTGTTCTGCTGCCCCTCATTTTTCTATAGGGATGGCTAAAAACTAATGCAAGACGTCCAGACTGAAGACACTACCAAGTCCTTTTGCTGGATAAGGTATCAGAAATTGGAGGTGTTCCAGCTAAAAGATGGGGGAGGAGTTGCAGATGCCCTAAATCTCAGGGGAACTGTACTCATAGCATAAGTTGTTAATTTTTGGAACTTCACAGTTCCTGGGTTGTAGATTCCTTTCACATTTGTTAATGAACAGAAAGGTCAGGTGACAGGGAGATTTAGGGTATGTTAAATTGCTCTCAGGCAGGGATATGGGCCTTGGCACTTGTGCTAGGTATCTGTGAGAACAATACTATGGTGTTTAAAAATGCCTATAACCTGGACTCTGTTGAGAATCCCAACCATCCCTTGCCACCTTGGTCTGAAGCACTTAGCTGTCACCACAGTTTAAATCACCATGGGTCCTGAAGAGGATCTCCACAACACAATAGCTCCCATTCTGCCTCCTGGTGGGGAGGTCAGGTTGTAGACTTAAGTCCTCCAGTCCAGGAAGCTGGTAATGGACACTTTTGTAGATGATGTCCAATGACAGCTGGATGAATAATTTATTTGCCCCTATTTACTGGAACCAAAAAGAAGAAATGAAAATATGAGCCATTTAAGAAGGTTGTCTAAATTAAAAAGAAATACATCTTTGAAGTCCTTTCCCCTGACTTATATACCTAAAGTAGTGTCTGACTCATTAAATGCAAAAGAAAGCAACAGAGGAAGAATAGAGGAACAGGACAGACACGAGACATATCAAAAACAAAAGGCAAAATGGCAGACTTGGGCCTGGCAAAGTGGCTCACGTCAGTAATTTAGCACTTTGGGAGGCCAAGGTGGGAAGATTGCTTGAGGTCAGAAGTTTGAGACCAGGTTGAGAAAGAGCAAGACTCTGTGTCTACAAAAACCAGAGAAAATGAGCTGGGTGTGGTGGTACATGCCTGTTGGTCCTTCCTTCCCAGGGGCATTTGTGGAGTGCCTGCCATGTGCTGGGCACTGGGTTTTTGCCCACTGAGCAGGGATGACAGTCATAGGACAATGTGATACCTTACCTCTTTCTGGGCCTGTTTCCCCATCTGCAAGATAAAGTGTTTTCAGGCCAGAGGCACCTAGTAGGCCAAGCTCAGGAGTTTGAGACCAAACTGAGCCAAGAGTGAGATCCCATCTCTGCTAAAGATAGAAAAAAAATTAGCTGGGTGTGGTGGCTGGCACCTGTGGTCTGAGCTACTCAGGAGGCTGGGCAGAAGAATCACTTGAGCCCAGAAGTGTGAAGTTGCTATGAGTTAGGCTGAGGCCACTACATTCTGGGGGTGGGAAGTTGAGGGTGACATGAAAGAGTGAGATTCTGTCTCCAAAAGAAAAAAAGTGTTTTCAAACACAAATATTTTAAGTAGCTAAACTACCTCTGTATGTAAAACATGGAAGTGATGGTTTAATATGTGTGTTGCATTTATTTTATTTCTTTAAACTTACCCTATTTACTAGTTATAAGGTCAGTGAGAAGTGTGAGGTTACTTTGATTATTTTAGCTTTGGAAATGAAATGTTTTAGATGATAGTTGTAGTCTTTTTTTTTTTTTTTTTTGAGACTGAGTCTCACTTTGTTGCCCCCTATAGAGTGCTGTTGCATCACAGCTCATAGCAACCTCAAAGTCTTGGACCCAAGTGATTCTCTTGCCTCACCCTCCCTAGTAGCTGGGACTACAGGCACCTACCACAATGCCTGGCTAGTTTTTAGAGACGGGGTCTCGCTTTTGGTCAGGCTGGTCTCAAACTCCTGGGATTAGCTGTAGTCACCTGGTGACAGTTGTAGTCTTAACCACCATGGCATGCTGACCATTAATGGATTTAGGTGGTTATGAAAATATTCTATCTTGTGATGATTTGCATACCATATTCACAATCTGTGGCATTTTTGTGAGCAATCTACCTTGTATTCTCAGAATATGTTTCACTGGAGATGACAGGAGAGACTATATCCCAAGATCTGCACAAAGCCCGGTGTTCGGGCACCTCAGGTCCTTGAAGTGAGGTATGTCAGGGTTAATACTTGGTTTGCAGCTCATTTGAGCTGGTGTGACTTTTTATAGTTTAAAAGTATAACACTTAGGAAAAGTAACCTTTGTTGCTCTAGGCCTTTGTTCTCCAACCCTCTAAGAGCCTTTAAGGAACACCAGGGCTCATGGAAAGTGATTTTTAAACCAGGCCCCAGCACCTTTAGACATCAGCCGCCATTGCTTCACAAGGCATGTGTGTCTGTGCATTGTCATCTGCCCATCTGTGTCACATTTGGTTCTTTGTTCTGTCTCAACCTCCAGTGTCCTCATGTTACCAATACCGGACCTGGGAAGCTGGAGCCTGTAGGACCATCACTGGGTAAGCCAAGCTGGAGGAAGAGCTACAGTCGGAGTGGCACTTGTCTCACTTCTCAGTCTCTGGGAACAGACCAGAGGAGTATCTGAAGGTCCTACCTGCCTGTTCCTTCCTTCCTCAAACTGGCTCTGCAGTTATAGGGGTTGTTTGGGAAGAGGGAGTGTTGTACCAAGAGAGGGGGGTATCTTTCTGAAACTCACACCTGTTTTTGTCCCTCTTCTGCTGAAGGGGCTTCTCCACTGGCCTGGGATGAAGTCCAAATTCGTTGTCACATGTGTGGCCTTGTCTCTTGATGCTCGTTTTACTGACTGGCTCAGTCCATTCAGGCTGCTATAACAAAAATACCATCAACTCGAGGGCTTTTCTCACAATTCTGGAGGCTGGAAGTCCCAGGTCAGGGTGCCAGTCACTTTGCTTCCTGGTGAGGCCCCTGTTTCTGGTTTGCAGATGGCTGCCTTCCTACTGTGTCTTCACACAGTAGAGAGAGAGAGTGGGAATGAGCTGTCTTGTGTCTCTTCTTGTAAGGGTTTTATCTTCATGACCTAATTACCTCCCAAAGTCTCCCCCTTCCATAAATATAACATTGGGAAGCTAGGTACAGAGGCTTACCCCTGCTGACTGAGTCACAAGACTCAAGTAACCACACCACTACCACAACTAGCACTCTGGAAGGCCAAGGTGAGGGATTAGTTGAGCACGAGAGTTTGAGACCAGCCTGAGCAAGAGCAAGACCCTGTCTCTACTAAAAACAGAAAAATTAGCCTGGTATGGTAGCACATGCCTGTAGTTCCAGCTACTCAGAAGGCTGAGGCACGAGGATTGCTTAAGCCTAGGAGTTTGAGGTTATTGTGATGCCATGGCACTCTACCCAGGGCAACAGAGTGAAGCACTCTCTCTCAAAAAACAAAACAAAACAAAACCCATAATGTTGGGGGTTAGGGTTTCAGCATGGACTTTGGGGGGACACAAACATTCAGTCCCTAACACTGACCCTCACTTTAGGGAATTGTCACCTTCCCTGAACTGGGCAGGCCCCCTGCTCCTCCTGTCTGCACACCGTGCCCCTTCCTTGCATGCCTTGTCTGCTGCTCTTTGTGGCAGCCCAGGCTCCTCTCCCAGGCCAGCAGCTAGCTCCCTGCACATCTCTCTGTCACAGCCCTGGCCATACTATGGCTGTTGCCTTTCTCAGTCTTTCTTTTCCACTGGCTGGGGCTCTGTGGGGCCAGAGCTGTGGGAGATTCATTTTTTAAGGTCTCTATGCTCAGCTTAGGGCCTGGCATGGGGCAGGCACCAGGATGTTGTTGAATGAAAGAGTGAATGGATGTAGCTTCCTGCCTAAATGCCCTCCAACCTTTCTGTGACTCCTGCTCCTCCATCTTCATGTCCTGATTTCACCACTGCCAGGGCCCACCTCACATGTCCCTTCCTTCACTCTGCTGGCCCAAGTTATCACCTGGGTTTGTCACAGCATCTTTCTCACTCTACTAGGGGCTTCTCAGAGTATGGGGGAGTCCTTGGGACACCTAGCTCCAGGCTAGCACGTTCTGCAGATGTCTGTATCTGATAAGGTCATCCTTGACCTTCCTTTCCTACTGAGCTGGTGGGAAATAACCTGGTAGTCTCCTGACAGCAAGCGCATCTTGGTCTGCATATTCCAGGTCCCTCCCTAGCTGCTCAGAATTCCTTTTCCCTCTGCTTTCTAGAGCTGCTTTCTTGAGAGGAGGCATGACATAAGTGACTCTGTGTCCCCTTCCCCCCACCAGCATGTCTCAGAAAGCTTTGTGCACACAGCAGGTGCTAGGTAGGTGTCTGGTGAGGTGTGCCCTAGGCATAGCAAGCGGCATTGGGTGGCTGGTGTAGAAAGGATATGGAAACCACAGAAGGAAATTGCCCCTGCTTGTTCTTGGTGGTGTGGTTACTTGAGTCTTGTGACTCATTCAGCAGGGGTGAGATAGAAAATGACCCAATGCCTGGGACCTTTTCCGGGACTTCTTAAGGGGCCCTTGAACATTAATAAAGGGGAGATTCCAAAATGATGCAAGGATTTGCCAAGTGTCAGCAAGTAGCAATTAGAAGAACAAAGGCTTTGTATTCAGGTAAGGACTTCAGCAAATCCTTTACCAACTTGCAAGCTGAATTTTCTTCCTTATAAAATGAGGAAAATAATACTTCTTCAGGAATTTGTGAGCATCAAGATTGCATGTGTAATGCAACTGAGGCCTTGTATCAAGTCCTAGGTATGTAGAATGGCTGGGGCTTGGCTGGGGCTTAGCTTGTGGCCCTATAAATAGTAGTTACTTTGGCCCTCCCTTGGATGCCGCAGTTTCTATACCACCTTTGTGGCTCCATCCTCAGGTCCAAGCATAATATCTGACACCTGAAAGCTACGTAACAGAATAGGGAAGAACACGACACTGGAGCTGGACTTCCTGGGTCATGTTAGCCAAGGTGCTTCACCCTTTTTGCTGACAAAATCGGACACTAAAAATGCCTGTATCATGGGACTGCAGTAACTGGTATTATGTGGTGCATGTTATTGAATTTTATTGAATGCTGTTTGATGGGCGGGGCATGGGTGCTGGCACGGTGCCTGGGTGCCTGATTCTTCTTACAGCACAGGCATCTGTCCCCATTGCCCATCCTCACCTCTCCTGTTGAGCACCTAGTAAGATTTTACAGTGAATTGGGTGCGGCAGCTGTGGCTCAAAGGAGTAAGGCGCTGGTCCTATATGTTGGAAGTGGTGGGTTCAAACCCAGTCCCGGCCAAAAACCGCAAAAGAAAACCCCCTAAAAAAACAAAAAAAAGATTTTACAATGAAAAGCACAAAGAAAAAGAAAACTCCACGTGCACAGAATGTTCTAAAGGAAACTTCATTATGTTCTCTTGAATGTAGATAACAACTCTCCTTCCTCTGATGAGAAATTTTGTTATGTTCTGAATCTGAGTAGCAATTTTATCAGAAATTGTGTTTGTGGGTATGTTAGGAATAGAAGTAGGTGGTTTTCTGATGATATTGGAAGCATTTCATGAACTGGAATATTTTGAAACTACTCTTTTATGAAAGTGCCTGGCATAGAGAAGGATCTTATAAATGGCAGCTATTACTTTAGCTGTTGCTTTTGGGACCAGGGACAGGAGTGAAGCCTTGAGAGACACATGGAGCCTGACTTAAGGTTGCCCCGGGCCATTTCCTTACTCTTATTCTCTGCCTGGCACAATGGGAAGGATCTCCATCTCAGAGGAGGTGGGTGGGCATGGATGTGTGTGTGTTGGGGGGGAGGGGGTGACAGATCTGATTTCCTGTGAGTTTGTGGCTTTGTAGCCCCTGCAGCAGTTTCCAGAAGGCAGAGAAGGCAGATGGTGGTGGATGGGGAAGGGTCTCCTTGCCTGGGCTTCAATCTTCCTGTCCCTCCATCCAGCCCACCTCCTGTAGTGTGTTCTGAGCGTCCCTGGGAAGGTGCTTTATGCTCCTCTGTAAGCCTCTCAACTACCATGCAACAGGGCAGGCAGGAACCAAGGCCCCAAGAGGTTAAACAGTTACTGCAGGGTCAGAGTTAGTGGGTGTGGGGCTGGGGATGAGAACTTTGCCCTCTCCACCCATGCTAGGGCTGTGTAGGTAGCTTCAGAGAAGATGTGCACGATGAGTCCTTCCAAAAATCAGCTTCTTGTGGCCTGCTGAACAAGATTTCATTTCATGAAAAAGTGCAAAAACGCTTTGAAAAGCACTCTCTAGTCAGTGGTTCTCAACCTTCCTAATGCCCGGCCCTTTAATACAGTTCCTGTGGACCCACAGGTTGAGAACTGCTGCTCTAGTCTTTTTCTTTTTTCCCCTCTGAACATATATACTAGTTTGGGAACATACTGTACCAACTTTGTAGCCAGACCTTTTTAGACATAGTGATCCATTCCGAAGACATCTTGGACAAACGATTTATAACAAAGCATGTCCCGTGTGTCCTCGAGCTGGGCAGTGGGTCGGGGTGGGAAGACAGCGATGAGCCACCTGGTGTGGAGAGGGAAGGATTTTGACCAGGTTCCCAGTGCTTTGAGGGCAGGAAATGGGTGCAGGCGCGCAGGTCAGTGGAGGATGCTCTGGGAAGTGACTCAGAGACTATAGTAGGGCAATAACAAGGAAAAGCCTACTCTGTGAAAGGCAGCCACATCTCTCAACTCAAAAAATGGGATGCAAAACATGAAGAGATCATTTTTTTCATACCCACGGGGCGTGGCTAATACATGGAGGGGCTGGGCTTTAGGTCCCTTCTCACCTATTCCCCAGGCTGGGGGCGTGGCTGGGTTGGGACAGGATGGGAAAGCCTGGAGTCACGTTTGGCTTTACAGGTCTGTGGCAGGAAGAGAGGCTGGAGGCGCTGGAAGGAGAAGTGGCAGGGTTGGTGGGTTTAGGCTTACTCTCATGTCTTCTGCACAAATTTGCCTTGAAGTTGGGGTGTCTTGGCAGGGCGAAGGAGTAGAGGAGTCAGGGCAGAGGCATGGCCTGCACCGTGTGCAGAGGCTCTAAGTGAAGTGAGAACACAAATCACACGGGCAGGAAGGGCCAGAGCTGGCATTTGACCCTAGATTTGGCTGACAGTGATGTTCAGTCTCTTTTTCCTACAGTTTTCCTGGGAGAGTCAGACGTTTAGGGGCAGGAGCCTTGACAGTCTGTGAGGGCTCCTTGGAATAAGTAGTGATGTGGCTTGTAACCTTTGAAGTACCTTCTGATCTGGAGCTCACTGAATATTTTTTTCCTTTGGGAAGGCTGACAGCTGTCTACTAACACCTCACCCCCAGCTCCTTGTGTAGCTTCGGGATATCTAGGCTGTGGTCCTTCATGATGACAAAGTTGGTGCCTTTCTCACCATTGGCCACACTGCTGTCAGTGCTGCTGCAGGTTCCAGCCACTGGGGGAGGGCACATGTTCAGTGGAACTTTGGGTAAGTCATTCCAGCATTGTGAGCCTCAGTTTCTAAACCTGGAGTTTTTGTTTTCAAAGTAATTCTTTGACCTTGCTGTCCCATTCTGAGTGGTCAGAGTGACGTGGCTCAGAGGCAGGTATAGTATTGTACCAACTTTGTAACCCAACCTTTTAAGACCTAGCAAAAAGCAGCCATTTCTGCAGAAAAGCAGCCTTGTGGTAGGGGAAATAAGGAGCTTGGTAAATAGATTAAAATGTACACTTCAGCTAATTGGAAATTTGTCCCTGTCTCCATGAACTTGGCCTGTAAGTCCTATGTGGTTTTGTCTCTTAAAATGTTCATATTTGTGTATCACCTCAGGTCTCCTACATGGCCAGGCCATCATGCGCCTCAACACTGTCTATCTGCCTCTAGGGATCCCCTCCAGGTAGTCTTCATGTTGATCCTGGAACAACTGCTCTGAAATGTATAGAAGTCTGACCTTTTCTGTCTAGGTAGAAACCTCCCCATGGCTCCCTCTGTGCTCAGTGTCAAATTCTAGTCCTTTAAAGATTTATAGTCCTTCCTCCTCCTCAGCGGACCTCTGATCACTCCAGGAGAGCACTATACCGTGGTTCATCTCTATGTCTTTAGTGGCAAAGTATCTGGCACTTCTTAGGTTCTCAATAGATGGTAATGATGTGATTTCCACTGTGAGCATATATTGAGCAGGGTTCCTCATCCTGAAATTGCTATTGGGAATTTCAAATATAGCTCTCTGGACAGTGGTAGCACTAAGTAACTATGTTATTTGGTAACTGAGCTAACTTAGGTTTAGAGAGAACAAGGCCTTGATGGGTCAAAATGATCATTAAGTAAATATATTTTTAACTTTTAAATTTTGCTAAGGGGAGTTCTGAGACATCTGATACTTTAATTGGAAAAAAAGTATGAGCCTTGAATCCTAACTCTTTTCCAGGTGCAGAGAGAGCCAAAGATTGGCAGGTGGGCACTGGTATGGGCAGTGTGTGGGTGTCCTGGGGCAGCGCTCATTTGTCTGAGCAGTCTGGTAGATGGGAAGTCTACAGCACGCTGGGTGAATCCTCAGCTGAAATCAGGGCACCAGTTTTATCACCTGTACATAGTATGTTGGTGATGAGTGATGAACGATATGTCTGGGGTACTCTTTATCTCTTAGTGTACGTGACTTCTAGTTATTATTGCCACTGTGAACGCTGACGACTGTGTCCAAAATTACTGAAAGTATTTCAAGAAGAAAAATCAATGGCATGCACTCCCCCTCTGCTGTTTTAGTGTCCCTTCAGGCTTTGTCCAGGGGCAGTGTGTGTGTAGAGATAGAGAGAGATGCTTAGTGGTGAGGAAGCATTTTACTTTTTAATATGGAATGGAGGGGAGCCTGTTTTAAGCTTGCTTATTTGTGACTGGTTGTATCACATATGAGCTGTGTGACTTTGGTCAAGTTTCTATGCCTTTCTGAGCTTTCATGGTCTCAGCAGTCCCTTGGACAATGCCACCTCCCTGCCTGTCAGTGTTGCTGCTCCCTGATGTCAGTCAGTTTGGCAGGTGAGGAGAGCTTCAGAGGATGTGTGGTAAGGGGAGGCAGGGAACCAGGTGAAGAAGGGATTTGTTCGGCCAAGAAGTTTGGGTTTTACCCTCAGGGCAGTAGGGGAGTCAGGGGTAGTCTGCAAATATATTTTGTTGTTTTCTGATTCCTAGAAAAGCAGTGATAATCACCAAGATCAAGGGACACTGGATCAGGACTTTGTGGTTGAGGGGGCAACTGGGCTGCATGGGTCGGGCAGCGGTAAGGAAGGGACCAGTGAAAAATGGAGTGGGATGTGCTGGGCCCACCTGGGAACCGGGTGTGTGGTCTAGCTTGGGTGCAGAGGGACAGAATGGAAGAGAAGGGTGTGGGCTGGGGGCCCTTTCAGGAGAGCCTGGCCACGCTGGGTGTGTATTGTAGCTGCTCTAAGGAGTTTCAGGGAAGAGCTAGGGCTCTACAGATAGGGAAACTGAGGATTGCAGTAGTGCTTAGACTTCTTCACAGAAGCTGGCAGGCTGAGAGGCATGAGCCCAGGTCCCCTGCTCTTTCGCACCATGGCCTAGTCTGGTCTGTGCCACCACTGCCCAAGGGTAGAAGGGATCACTGGGCTTGAGTGTGTGGCTCTTGATTTCTTTTTTTTTTCCCATTCAAATTTCCTTTATTATTTCTTATAACATAACAGTGTACATTAATGCAATCATGGGGTACAGTGTACTGTTTTCATGGAACCAAAGACCAAGTCTGGCATCAGCCAAGGATTCATAATTCTGTCCCTATGCCCAGATCTTTTCCAGCCGCCCTGGCTTGTTAATGTCCGATTATTCTTGACCTGGTGATGACGGTTATTCTTGATTATCATTATGTTTTTCTTTTCTACTTACTTACTTTAGGGCAGTTTGTGATGCATAGTACCTGTGAGGCCTGGCTGCATTCTGTATCTGACTAGTCTTTACCTCATATTCTGAGGCCTGAATCAAGAAAAGTGATCATTTGCTATATAGACATCATTGTGTCAATTAGTGATGTTTGAATACTGGATATACCAATGATAAAATTTCTGATAACACAATTATCATAATTGTGTTATGATTTTGTAATGTCCTTAATCTTAAGAGATAAAAGTCACAACATGTAGGGTGAGATGTCATGATGTCTGCAACTTGCTGTCAAATAATCCATAAAAATGTACACACACAAATATGAGGTATGGCAATTAAGTTCTCAAACTCATCCTAGAAAAATTTGTACATCCCTCATTGCTGAATATCATCATGGTCACCTTTGAGGTGCTCCCTTGGGAAGCTAGGCTCCAATACCAGCTGGAATGACCATCAGAGCTGTCATCATATGAGGTGTAACAATTAAGTTCACAAACTTACTGCTGTGTGCTTACCTTGGCACCAAAATACAAACAACTCAGTAAGGTTTCATAACCTTGGCATATCAGTGTCTCACAGTTGTGTTCATGTCAGTGTGTGGTGGCGTCTTGCTGAGTAGTGCTCATGATGGTTGTTGTGTGTTTTTGTGTGCTGTATGATGACAGCCCTGACAGTCCTTCCAGAAAAAGAGTTCCACAGTTGCTTTGCGGGATGGACTAGGACTTGGCATCAGTGCATGGCTTTCCAAGGGTGTGACATGTATTCAGCAGTGAGGCAGGTAGCACTTTTTCTAGGATGAGTTCTCGAACTCAGATCTCATATGTATCTTTATAGATAGAAAAATCACATGGGGGGAAATGTGAACAATTGGTGACTGTAGATGAAGGTATGAGAGAGTTCATCGTACTATTCTGGGAACTTCTCTAGGTTTTATGAAACTTTTTTCATAATTTTTAAGAAGTATTCCTGCCTGTAGAGGTGCCGTGGGCAGATGCTGTGTCAAAAACCTGTCTGCCCAGTGGTCTTGCCCCTTTCTGTCTCTGTTGACTCAGGCGGAGTGGACTGTGTGCTCCAGAGTTCCATTCTGGGCAGCCTCTTGGTACCATTTTGAGATAAAGGCAGAGGCTTTTTGACAAAATTCATTCCTGCCTCTCTAGAGAAATCATTACAATTTTAGAATCTGGGCTTTCAGACCAGTTTTCCTTCAAATTTGCATTGGTTTCCTTCCCCTCCATTTTTCTGTATGTTTTATTACCTTTTAGGATTACTGACGTAGTATTGACAGTTCTCCCTCATCACACTTAGAGAACAGACAGACCTTTTCTCTCTCCACTCCTCCAGATTCTATCCTGGGGAACAGGGTGGAGGTGGGACCTCCTGAACTTTCTCATGCTTTTGGGAAAACATACATGTGTGAGCATCTCCTAGGGCTCAGTTTCTTCTTTTCATTGTTTATCCTTTGTTAACCTGGCTGGCCTCCTGCTAACCTTGAAGACTCAGCTGAAAAGTGCCTCCTCTAAGAAGTCCCTAGGCTCTGAGCTCCAATCTCAGTCCAGTGCAATCATCTGATTACTAGCTGCCTTCTCTGCTAGATCTTGGGTAATGTGAGGGTAGCCACTGTTTCCGTTTCACCATCTGTACTTGAGCTGGGAGCCCAGGAGATGCACGGTCAGTGTTTGTGGAGTGAGCAGAGGGAAGGAGTGCTGGGCCAGAAAGTCACATGAGCAGAGCCTTGGAGGTAAGGGAAGCTTTCTCATTCAAACACCTCTTCCAGCCCCTGGGAACAGAGTCCTGAGGACAGAAAGGTCACACTGGGGAATATGGTCACTGCCATCCCAAGACTCCTATGTCCTGGCTAATTCTGCCCTTATACTAGTTTCTTGTGAGGACTGGGCAGGTAGGATGACCATGGGCTACCCATGGTCAGGGCTAGAGCTAGGTTCTTTCTCCTCCTAGGGCTCAGAACAGACCCAGCCAGCCACAGGTCTCAGGGGTGATAGGAAGGAAGATAGGCCAGGGCTGGAGCAGCACAGCACTTAGACATGGGCCTGGTAGGTCTGTATCTTTCCATCATCCCCACTCCTTCCTCATTAAAAGCACTGCTTTCTGCAGCTGGGATTTATTAATGTTATCTGCAGATCGTCTGGTCAGTACCAAGGGAACGGCTCACTGCCAGCTCAAGGAAGTTGAAAGTTCAGCAGGATGTAAAGCTGAGGGGCTGGCTTTTCAGCCAGTGTGATCAGGCAGTGCTGAGGAAAGCATCCTTTGCTCTAAGCAGCTTTCCTGAGCTCTTCTGCCAAGTCAGACCAGAGGGGTCCATGCTGGTCTGATCATGGAATCCTAGACCTGAGAAGCGTTAGACCAGTATTTCAGAGGATATACCTTGAGAGAAAAGAGTGAGCCTGGAAATCCCTGCATAGGACAGGTCCAGGGAGGAACAGTCAGCGTGATTTGGGGAGCTCATGGAAAGACACAAGAACGTCTGCTTTTCTGTCAGCTGTTGATTATTTTTGATAAATATCAGTAATCCTTGGCCATTAAATGTCTGTAGGCTTTTCAGGAATATATACATCACCAGATTTGAATCAAGCATTGTTCCTACTTAATGGAGGCATAAACTACATTAAGTGGTGAAGTGAGTTTGTATGGTCAGGGGCTCATTCAGTCAAAAAGTGAACCCAGTACCATGCTGGGCAGAGAGTTGGAGTTTTGAGATGAGAGAATTATAGTCCTGCCCTCAAGGCACTCTTGCTATAGGTAGTTTGTAAGATTGAATCACTGACATTTAAGACACTTAAGGATTTTGTCTTCCCACATCCATTACCATGGTGCCCTTGGTATTCCCTATAGAACACATACTGAAGAGCTCTGAGCTGGTTTACATGACAGTGGGCTTCATACCCTGCTCTCTTTGTTTCTTGTGATGACGGATGTGGTGGGTGTGATGGTAGTAGTAAAGGTCATGGTGGTGACAGTGATGGTGAAGATGGTAGTTATGGTGATGGTAGAGGTGGTAGTCATTACGGTAATGGTGTTGGCAAGAATGGTGGTGGTGGTGAGGAGGGAGATGGTAGGGTTGATGGTGAAGAGGAAGGTGGTGGTGCTGGTGGTCATGGTGAGGGTGGAGATGGTGGTGGTGGTCATGGTAAGGGTGGAGGTGGTGGTGGTGGTGATGGTCATGGTGAGGGTGGAGATGGTGGTGGTGGTGATGGTCATGGTGATGACAGTGGTGAGCAGATGATTGGTCGTGGTGAGGAAGGTAGCAGGTGTGAAGTGCTATTTCCTTGTGGTCTTGACTGTGTTTTCCTGATTGTGCTCCTTGGCCATTTGTGTTTCATCTTTGGAGAATACCACGGGGGTGTGGCAAGTAGGCTCCTGTCTGACAGGCTCCATGCTGGCATCTCTGGGAGGCAACCTCTGAATAGTGCCAGGGATCTGGCTAGGTCAGGTTGCCTGGTTCCAGCCACCTCTCGTTTCTGGCATGCTCTTCATTAAAACATTCAGTGTATTTGGTTATCTTTTAACTCTCAAGTTGAAGTGCTCAAAAATGAAATTTAAGACATCCATAGAGCCTGTGCCCCTGGGCAGGTCACATCTGTGAATGAGGATTGCAATGCACTCACACTGAGGGTATAGAGAGGTGACCGATGACACTCTCAGCTCTGTGTCTGGCCAGTGGAACCCCACGACTGAGGCCAGCAGTCCTCAGGATTCACTATATAGTTCTGGGGGGCTCCTTCTTCAAAAATGATTAAGAACTTTTTAAAAATATATGTAAATATATATTTAAACATAAAATTTTAGATGGCAACAAAAGAGTGTTAAACTAAGTGTGGGCCTGTCAGTGCTCTGGGCCCTATGCAGCTGCACGGGCTGCACCCTTGTGAGGCCAGCCCTGGCTGTTGTGCTTACCCACTATCAGTATCATGTTCACTTTGTAGAAAGGTGGCTGTCCCAGGCTGGAGGAGGAGGTGAGGGGGAAGCTGGGGGTGGAGAAGTGAGTAGAAGACAGCTGGAGACATCCAGGCCAGGGCAGAGGTGGCCTGAGTGAGACAGTGGCCACTTCTAGGGCAGGGAAGGATCATATGAGAGGGATCAAGTGATAACTCTGATGAGATGTGAGGACTAGTTGGATGCGCAAGAGAGGGAAGTAGTCATTTAGGTGGACCTGGATGACTGGTCAGGAGACTCTGATCTTTGCAGAGACAAGTCCCTGAAGAGGAGGAGGGCTGGATTTAGAGAAAGGCAAAGGATTCTAAGAATTTGGAACACTTCTCAGCCAGCACTCCCACATGCCAGGCACAGTTCTAAGGGTTCGATGTGGGGTATTGCATGTATAGCTTGCCAGATCCTAGGGGGTAGGACTGTTTTTACAGACAAAGAAACTGGGGCACAGAGAGGCAAGAAACTTTCCCAGGACTACACAGCTGATATGGTGAGCCCAGAGCCTGTGCTTTAGCCTCTGGACTCTGCTACCTTTCAGGTGGACGCGCACAACACTGCTTGCATCTGCCATAGGTAGAACTTGCCTGTTGGTTGGTTTTTACATCTGCCCTGGGCTGAAAGGAGGCACCCAGAAATATATGTCTATAGCTTAACTCTTAGAACCTGTGATTATTACCTTCTATGGCCAAAGATTCAATTGAGAGGAGCTTGTCTTGGGTTAGTTTGGGGGGGGGGCGCTAAGTCCAAGGGAAAGTGTCCTTATGAGAGTGAGGCAGAAGGAGATTAGGCAGGTGCACAGGTGAAGGTGATGTGAAAACAGAATAGAGTGATGCATCCACAAGCCCAGGAATGGCAGCAACCACCAGGAACTAGAAGAGGCAAGGGGGAATTCTCCTCTGCAGCCCCCAGAGGGAGCCAGAATCTGCTGACACTTTGATTTTATCACAGTAATACTGAATTTTAATGTATAGCCTCCAGAACTGCAAGAGTACTGTTGTAGTATCTGTTGTTTGTGGTTCAGGTGAATCTTGCCAAAATTACAGGCCCTGGCTGACTTGGCTGTGTAGATCCAAGCTTCGGTATGGTTCTGTGTCCTGGTGAGTCCTTCCTCTTCTGGCCATGTCACTACCTGGTGGGCTTTCAAGCAGCTGAGAAGTCCCTTCATGCTTTAGGCCAGTGGTCTATAGTAGCTCCCACTGCCCTCTAGCAGGAGGAAGTCCAAGCTCACAGCTCACAAGCACCTTGGAGAACTTCCCTAGGCTCTGCTGACTCTGAGCTTCCCATCTGGCTGACAGCCTGTGCCGTTCCAGATTCTGGCTGTTGCTGAGCTCAGGGCCTGCTGTACAAACACCAGCCCTCCTCCTCACTTCCTGGCTCCATCATCCAGCCTCACATTCCCCCATTGTGAATCTGTGCTCACGACATCACTGCATTCTCCCAGTTGTCCCCTAATAGGTTTCAAGCAAATGCCCCGGCCCAAACTTCTACCCTGTCTCTTGGACATGGTGGTAGGTCTTCCCCAGCAAACCTGGCCTTCTGATGCATTCTGCACACAGCATCCAGTGGTCTTTTCAAACCACAACCCCCATGAAGCTATAGTCCTGCTCGGAGCCTGCCGTGGCTCTGGCCACCCTGGGAAAACAATGTAACTCCCTCCTGGGTCCAATGGTCCTGTGACCAGGCCCTTACTGGCTCCTTGCTCTCCTTCTCTATACCAGTGTCCTCCATATGGAATGTTCCCCCCCCACACACACTGGGTTGGCCCTTTCTTCTCCTTTAGCACAGCTCAGCATCACTTTTTGGTCAGAGCCTTTGGGGACTGCCTTGCCCAGAAGTGTTTGACACCCCCCACCTTTCCATTGGGCCAGGCTCCTTCCTTTCTGAGTGCTTATCAGTGGTGGCAGAGTCCACTGAGTAGTTGAATAGGTCAGATCTCAAAACCTCAATGCCAAGGCTGGTAGAGGTGTGTGCAGGTCAGGTGAGGTGAGTGGGTCAATAAAGGTAGGTAAGGTGCTACCCACCTGGCAGGGAGTGTGGAGGTGGTTCAGACTCCAGAGGACCACTGGAGACAGTCTGGAAGGAGTGCTGAGAGGCAGACAGGGGCAGAGGTAGGGGTGTTGGGGGCAGAGGAAGGCCTGTTTTTATTTCACTCAGATAGGAGTGACCCAGGTGTGTTGAAAGCCTGTGCTGGAGGGAGGGACCCTGCAGGACCAGGATGAAGGAGAGGTCTGGAAAAGGCAGAGACCAGGCCAGGAAGCAGGCACAGGGTCGGGAGGTGAAGGGGTGTTGATTTAAGGTTGTGTTTTGAGGCTGATCCTGTCTGGTTTACAGGTAACTTTTTTTCTTTATTTCTTAAGAAAGACCTTTTTTTTTTTTCTTTCCTGATCATTCTGTGCAGTTTATTGCTAGTTCTTTTGCTTTGGTTATACATGGAACCACCTTCCAGTGTTACCCAGTAGTTGGTGTTGCAGGTATAAGGAAGGAAAGTTACTGCTTTTGACCCTCATCTCCCACCTGGCAGCTTTGTGTGCCTGGAAGAATCCCATGGGTTATGGCTCAGACCTGACGTCTGGACTCCCACCTGCTGGGTGTCTTCCATGCTTTTTTCTCTGACCTGATTGCTTCCCTATTTCCTTGGCCTCAACCTCTCCTGTCCTGTCTCCTCAGTGCTGCTTTTCTTTGCCTGCCCTTGTTAGAAGTTTCTACCTATCTTTCTAAGAATTCTCTCTCTTTCTTTTTTTGAGTTTGTACTTTATCTTACTTTATTTTTTTTCAATTTCTAGGAACTTTGTACAGTTCTTTATATTAATATTTTGTGCAAATTAGAGTTAAGCAACTTTATATATATATATATATATTTTTTTTTTTTTTTTTTTACTCAGCAATTTTAGTTGTCTTCATTGGATGGCTGTCCCAAGTAACCCACCCTACTCCATTCCTGAAAGAAAGTGTCCTGTTTTATTTTATTTTATTTTATTTATATATGTATTTTTTATTGTTGGGAATTCATTGAGGGTACAAGAAACCAGGTTACACTGATTGCATTTGTTAGGTATAGTCTCTCTTATAATTGTGTCTTGCCCCCAAAAGGTGTGGGGCACACACCAAGACCCCACCGCCCTCCCTCCTTCCCTCTCTCTGTTCTTCCTTTCCCCCGTCCTCCTCCCTCTGTCTCTCACTGCTCTCCCCTTCCCACACCACCCCCCACTGTGTACTAGGTCATTAATGATCCTTATATCAAAATTGAGTCCATAGGATTCATGCTTCTCCATTCTTATGATGCTTTACTAAGAATAATGTGTTCCACTTCCATCCAGGTTAATACAAAGGATGTAAAGTCTCCATTTTTTAATGGCTGAATAGTATTCCATGGTATACATATACCATGGCTTGTTAATCCATTTGCTAATCCATTCCTGGGTTGGTGGGCATTTAGGCTATTTCTACATTTTGGTGATTATAAATTGAGCTGCAATAAATAGTCTAGTGCAAATGTCCTTATGGTAAAAGGATTTTTTCCTTCTAGGTAGATGCCCAGTAATGGGATTGCAGGATCAAATGGGAGGTCTAGCTTGAGTTCTTTGAGGGTTCTCCATACTTCCTTCCAAAAAGGTTGTATTAGTTTGCAGTCCCACCAGCAGTGTAAAAGTGTTCCCTTCTCTCCACATCCGTGCCAGCATCTGCAGTTTTGAGATTTTGTCATGTAGGCCATTCTCACTGGTGTTAGATGGTATCTCAGGGTGGTTTTGATTTGCATTTCTCTAATAATTAGGGATGATGAGCATTTTTTCATATGTTTGTTAGCCATTCGTCTGTCTTCTTTAGAAAAGGTTCTATTCTTATCTCTTGCCTATTCATATATGGGATTGTTGGCTTTTTTCATATGGACTAATCTGAATTCTCTATTGATCCTAGATATCAAGCTTTTGTCTGACATGGGAGGGGTTCTGATGAGCCAATTAAATTATCTGCTTAACTCTCGTTTAGAGCTATCTAAAGTTTAGTCAGTGTGTGCAGACCCCAGTGAATATTATTCTCTAAAGACAACTCCTCCTCTAAATGTGAAAAGAGTTTTCTTTCTATGGATTCAGTTGCCATTTTAAAAAATACACTTTAATTATAAGTGCCAAATTAAAGCAGTCTTCTAATGAG
>CAUYQV010091173.1:0-35432 GCA_963574575.1 Galagoides demidoff | reverse complement strand
TCTGTGAAGGCAAAAAGTGGAAACCTAATAATCACATGTGCATGTAAAGATTAAAAAAATGATAATAAATAAATAGAAAAAGAAAAAGATTTAAGGGGGATTAAATGACTTCACAATAAAAGGCTAAAGAAATTGAGATTCTTTTTCCTGCAGAAAAACAAGTTAAAAAGGGATTTCATTATAATGTTTATTTATTCATCTGTATATTATTTAGTTAACAGATGACGGAGCATGCCAGGTGCAATGATATAAGAGAAAATTAGCGTTAAATGAGCCTTCATTAGGCAAAAATAGAGAGCTGTGATGTTCTCTTTGTCTTTAGTGAATGCCAGTGACTTAAACTACAGATCAAAGAATTTACATGTATGAGGAAAAATGCTTACTAAAAATAGTGTTCATATGACTTTGCCAAAGGGAAGCTGTAGAATCTGCCTTCACAGGTCCTCAAGCAGGTTTCCTTATGCTTGAAGGATATACTTTCCAAGGCAAAAGTACTCAAAGTAGGGTACTTTTGCTTATGTCCTTTCCAGATTTCAAAATTGTGTTGAAATTTCTTTTCTGCTCTCCCTTCTTTCTGGCCTCCATTCTTTATGTTTGTATTTTTTTATTCTTTTAGTAGCATTTGAATAAGAGATTCATGGGTGAGAAGAAATGAATTTTGATGTTTCACCTGCTAGCTTTAATTGTCCTATAGAGCCTTTCAAAAGGTAAAATGCTATTTTCGAAGGTTCTCTGTTCAGGTGACTGCCAGTCCTAGAATTCATTTTCTCTGATTTTCATTCAACATTATTATTTAAAGGAGGTTACCATTAATTCTAATAATATTTAGTAGAATTTTTTAAAGTTGATTTTATCAAAACCAAGGACAGTAAATACCTTTGGCTACTGTTAACAGCATATACTTATTATGTTCATTATTTTATTAGCATTTAACCATTTCTTTTTGAATGTTGCACTGGTTTTCCTAAAACAGTACTGTCTTAGTGCGTTTGTGCTGCTATAACAAAAACCACAGACTTAGGGCTAGGGTTAGGGCTAATTTACAAAGAGCAGAAGGGTAATTTACAAAGAACAAAAATTTGTTTCTCCCAATTCTGAAAGTAGGGAAAACACCAGCTCAAGGCATGCACCAGCAGTTCAGTTGTCTGCTGAAAGCCTGCTGTCTGCTTCTAAGATAGCACCTCTGGAGGGGAGGAATGCTGTGTCTTCATGTGGTAGAAGGCAGAAAGGCAAGCAAGCCAAATGCAGTGTGAAGACTCTTTTATGAGGATCTTAATCCCTTCACCAAGGAAGGGGCTTCATGGCCTAATTATCTTTTTTTATTTTTATTTATTTATTTATTTTTGCAAGAAGGTCTCACTCTTAGCAAGAGTATAGGGGGGCCGTCACAGCTCATTTCAAACTCAGACTCTTGGGCTCGAGTGATTCTCCTGCTTCCCTCTCCCAAGTAGCTGGGATTACATGTGTGTACCACCATGTCTGGCTAATTTTTCTGGGTTTTGTAGAAATAGTCCTTTTCTCTTGCTCAGGCTGGTCTCAAACTCCTAAACTCAAGCAACCCTCCCACCTTGGCCTTCTAATTCCCTCTTACAGGCCCTACCTCTCAATGCTATCACACTTGCCATTAAATTTCAATACCTGAATGTTGTATGCATCACATTCAAAGCATAGCAGATATAGTAAAGCTGTGTAAATTATATTATTTTTATACTTCATATTTATATTCTTCTATTATAGTTTTTAAATGTTTCTACCAATAATGGGTGCTCATTAAAGAAAACACTCAAAGCTATAAAAATACATTCTCAACATTTAAAACATTTACCTCTTTTTTGTATGTTTATAATGATAAACAATATTACTTATGAAATTATCCTTTTTTTAACTTAATATAATTTCAGATAGACTTAATCATTGTTATCTTCTTTAAAGTAAATACATTTGCTTGGTTGATAAAAAGTAGGTAGTACCAAAGGGCTAAAGCAATAAAAATGCAGATCCAGTCTAACCAGGCTACCTTCCCCTCAGCAGGTCTATACTTTTCATGTGTTGTGATTGTGGTACCTGGACTAACCACAGCTGAGATTCTCTGATGTCTCATTTAGTAATCCATGTTCTTAACATTTGCTGGGTCATTCATTGCACTTCTGGAACCCTGGCCCAGTCCAGAGGTCTGCCATGCATCTGACCTCTTCGTATCCCTCTGATAAGGTATTTACCTGGGTGGAACCAGCTGGTTCCTGGACTCCTTGCTCTTCTTTTTCCAAGTTTACTTCTCTATTTTGCATATCAATGTAGTAGAAAGTACCTCATTCCATTACACACATTTGCTGAGGTCACCAAATCTTTGCACATCAGGTAGTAGGAAGTACCTCATTCCATAACCCACACTGCTGAGGTCACCAAATCTTGAATCCCTCCAGTTTTCAGTTTCTATGTGGGGCAAGTCTCTGACCCTGTGGGGGGGGGGGCGGTGAGAGAGAGAGAAAGAAAGAGAGAAGTGCTCAGACAGACACCTGGATGTATTTTGTACATGGAATGAGAAGGTCTCAAGGCTTTTGATTAGAGACATCCGACTGATCCTGTCTTTTCTGTCCTTCCCCTCTCAACTGCACATTAACCATTATTCCCTGCACTGCCTGGGTTCATCTGCTAAGGTGACCTCAAAATAGCTTCAACATATGTGTTACCTTGCAACTACCTCTGCATTGCTAAATCAGTTGCCACTTGCTTGTCTCCTTTCCAGATTTCAAAATTTTGTTCAAATCTTTTGTCCACTGCTCTCCCTTCTTTCTGCCCTCTAATCTTCATGGTTTGTAATTTTTTATTCTTTTACTAGCATTTTAATAGAGATTCATGGGTGAGAAGAAACAAATTTTTATGTTTCACCTGCTAGCTTTAATTGTACTATAAAGCCTTTCAAAACGTAAAATACTATTTTCAAGAACACTTTCATCCATCTGATACTGTAGGTTGTTTTACATAGTTTTAATAATTTTAATAACCATTTGTGTCCTTTAAAAACAGACTATGATTTCAGAACTGTAGTTGACCTTGAACAATGTGGGGTTAGGGGTGTTGATCCCTGCACAGTTGAAAATATACATATAACTTATGACTATTCAAAAACTTAGCTACTAATAGCCTACCATTGACTTGAAGCCTTAGTGGTAACATAGGTATGACAATTAAGTTTCTGAACTTGTCATTATGCTCTTATGTTGGCAGCACTGTACAAACAACTCAGTAAGATTTCATAACCTTGGTATATCAGTGTCTCACAGCTGTTTTCATGTCAACACATGGCTTCCTAAATGTGTCTTGCTAAATGATATTTATTGTTGTCAAGTGTTTTTGTGTTCTCTTGTGAGAATATCAGAGTTTGAATTAGAACAATGAACAAACATTAAATTTCTCGTTAAACTTGGCAAAAGTGGAAGTGAACTCAGAGACATGATAGTACAAGTTTATGAGGATAATGCCATGAAGAAAACAGCAATGTGCAAGTGGATTAAATGTTTTTCTGAGGAGAGAGAAAGCATCACTGATGAAGAGAGGTTGCAGTGGCCAGGAATGAGCAGAAATGATGAAAACATTGTAAAAATTCATCAAATTGTGCATCAGAATCATCAGATGAGTGTGGGAGGCATAGCGGACCAAGTAAACATTGATTGAGAAACAGGAAAATATTAACTGAAGTTCTTGGCATGAAAAAGGTACATGCAAAAATGATTTTGAAGGAGCTCACCAATGAAGAAAAGCAAAGGACAGTCAAAATTTGCAAAGACCTTTTGGAGAGGCAAGATGATGTTTTAGGCCATGTTATCACTGGTGATGAAACATGGGTATACCAGTATGACCCTGAAACAAGGTGTCAAACTGCACAATGGAAGTCAGACTATTCTCCAGGACCCAAAAAGTTCCATTAGTCCAAATCAAGAGTGAAAATGATGTTGCTAACCTTTTTGATATCAGAGGGATTATTCATTTTGCATTTGTACCAACTAGACAAACAGTTAACCAAGTTTACTATTTGGAAGTGCTGAAAATGCTGGGTGAAAAAGATGAAAATGACCTAACCTTTTTGCCAACAACTCATGGCTCTTGTATCACAACAATTCACCAATCTCACATAGCACTGCCTATGAGGAAGTTTTTAGCAAGTAACCAAATTCCTGTATTCGAACACTCTCCCTGCTCATCTGATCTGGCCCCACTGACTTTTTTCTTTAACTGAAGATAAAGGAAAGATTGAAAGGAAGACATTTTGATGACATTTAGGACATCAAGCATACTACAATGACAGTTCTCATGGTCATTTCAGATAAAGTGTTCCAAAATTGCTTTGAAGGGTGGACTAGGTGCTGCTTCCCTTGGGGAGTATTTAAAAAGTGTTTGTATTGATAATCAGCAAGGAGGCATGTAGCAGCACATTTTCTAGGATGAGTTTGTGAACTTAGTTGTCATACCTTGTAAATAGTCGATTAACACATATTTTGTGTGTTATATGTATTATATACTATTTTCTTAGTATATATACTGTGTATGTTGTATATACTGTATTCTTAATAAAGTGAGCTAGAGAAAAGACAATGTCATTTAAAAAGTCACAGGGAAGAGAAAATGCATTTCCTGTTCAATAAGTGGATCATGTAAAGGTTTTCATCCTTGTCTTCATGTTGAGTAGGCTGAGGAGAAGGAGGAAGAGGAGGGATTGGGTTTGCTGTCTCAGTGAGGAGAGGTGGAAGAACGTCCTTGTATCAGTGGACCCCTGCAGTACAAATTAATATTATTCAAGGTCAACTGTATTTTATATTTCTCTAGTTTAAGATAACTTTATATTTTGACATAAGAAAACAAAACTAAACTTTTAACCATATAAACTTAGCTATCCAAGTAATAGAATTTGAATTATAAACTTAAACCATTTTGCCTTACATCAGTGGAAAACTTTAGAGTTTATTTCATGTTTGTGTTTTTATATTTGATATGTGATGCTGTGAAAATCCTTGATATAGTCATGAATAATTTTTTATATTTTTATTCTTCAAAATATTTTCAATACTACATTTGTAACCTTTTTTCCATGTGGAATCGTTGACAGATTAGCATTTAATGTTGGCCTAAATAGCAAGGAAATTGGTATAAATCTTTGCCTAGAACTTAAAAATATTGAATGAGATAAAAAATATTGAATGAGATTAATCATTGTCTTTCATGCCTATCAAATCTCTATTCCAATATCTTGGCATTTCTCTCTATTATTGCTTGGAATTAGATAAGAGTTGGAGACTCTGGATCATAGTTAAACGTGTTTTTGAGAGAGCAGAAAAGATTGATTAAAATGTTTTTAGAACATCCAGTACATTCCTGATGTAATGAATGAGTTTTGGTGAACTTCGTCCTTATATCTTATTATCAGATTGGGGATATTGGAAATATCCTTAAATCATTAGGGAAAATATAATTGCAGCTTAATAAATAAAAATAGATCAGAAATATGATGTATTTTAACTTGCAAAGTGGAGGGGAATAAAGGATAAAGAAAGCAAGAAGTTGGCAAACTGTATATAAGATAATTAATTTGAATATGGAAATTAGACTAATTACATATACACATAAGTGGCTAGATGTACAATTACCTGATTTATAAACATGAATGGTGCAGGTGCTGCTTTAGAAGCACTTTCAGAAAATTGGCTAGTGGCGGCAATACTTTGTACTCCAAAATGACTGCTAATTATACCTCTTATTGTAATAAACCCAAATAAGTTATTTTGCATTCAGATACCAAAAGAAGAGCAGTGGCTGTGACATTACCCAGAAGGTCATGTTAACAATGTTATTAGGTTTTTACTGTGAATCTACATAAAGAAGGTGTGTCTTCGTAGGGGGAGGGACTGTGTATGTGAACAATGAGTGACAACCCTCATTATAAACCTGGCATGTGGGGATGACCATACTAGCCATACAAGCTCCTGCAGAACGACTCTTCACATAAAAAAATCATTTTAATTGATTTTACTCATTTATTTCCATCCAGAACTGAAATCCTAACAATAATGTTTTACCAGATCTTGCTGGGCAGTCTGTTTTCTTTAGTTGTGATTTTTAAATTATTTCTTTCACTTTCTGATACAAGTTTTCTCTTTTTCATATTTTTCCTTTCTTTTATTATTATACACATTTTTATACGTGAATGATATATAAGACTCTATTTAGGAGTGATTTCCATCTTTCTCTGTATGTTCACTTTTAGACTCTAAATGTTGCCCAGGTTGAGTAAAACAGTGCTAGTATCATCTGGGCCTCTGAAATTCCAGTTACAAAATCGAATGAAGTTTTAAGCTGTGGAAACTGATTTGGTGTGTTTACAGAACCTCTTTGGGAATGTGTATTGTCACTTAATAGTTTAGGTTTTCCTAATGATGTAGGCATAAAGGGAGAACCAGTGTTTTTTGTTTGTTTTTACTTACGTCTCATTTCCCACCTTGTATCTGTTCCCTTCTGCCAGTTGCTACCGCATCTCTTGACTGACCTGTTTAGTAAGATGTAGGTACCTGTTTTGACCTTGAAGTTCCTTTATACCCTCATGTCTACTGCTCAGGGTCAATATAAAGGATGGGGGCTGCTGGGAAGGCTTAGGTTTCTGTATCTGCTCACCTGCTGAACCCAGAGGCCAAAATACAGACTTGAAATTAAGTTAGATCACTCTTGTATGAAACATTTGCTACTGATGCACACAAAGGGAAGAACTGAGTTTGAACTGTAATTTCCCCTTCTTGGTTGGGTGAGCAACCGCATTTTAAGTATGTAAGGAGAGGAAATCTGGACTCTCTCAGGAGCTATTCGCTTAGCATGCCATCAGCCATGAT
The DNA here is from genome assembly GCA_963574575.1 of Galagoides demidoff. Classification (NCBI taxonomy): domain Eukaryota; kingdom Metazoa; phylum Chordata; class Mammalia; order Primates; family Galagidae; genus Galagoides; species Galagoides demidoff. The sequence goes on along the minus strand of CAUYQV010091173.1, from coordinate 28,557 downwards.
GGAGCCAAAATTCAGTCAGGACATCTTTCTGTGAAAAGACGCTTTCCCTCATAATCCAGTGGTAGCTGTAATTGCTCCTTTCACAGTGGTGCTACAGACTGCATTCTATTATTCATCTGAATTGGTTCTGATTTGTTCGTTCTTAATAGGAGCATTACTTTCTCTCTTTGCTTTCCAATTATGGCAATTTTTCTCTCTGAAATTATATCCCTTTCAGGAGATCAAAGATTGGCAACTGGAGGTGGTATTTCAAAGCACGAAAATTCAGTAAATAGTCATAAAGCCTCACAAATGCACGTTACAGGTCATCAAAGTGGTTTTCATAGACATAACTACTACTTTGATGTGACATGCATTATGGGTTATTCTGTTTCTATACTTACATCTAGTAAATAACATAAGGCCTGCCCTAAGGAAAGGAAATGCAGGATGATAGAAAAAGTATGGGTGAGAGTCAAAGTGTACTGTGTTCGGTCACCTGTTAACCTCTAATGTTACTGCCCCCGAGATAACATGCACCTAGAAAGGAATGCAAAGCTTTTACAGACCTGTGTACTTATGAGGGGTCGGGAGAAGCAGGGAAGGATGGGAAGCTGGGCCTCTGAGTTTCTCAGAGAACACAGCATCGCTCCTTCCTCCTCTTGGCAGTTCACAATTGCAGCGGCGGACTAACAGCATGATTCCTTTTGTGTTCTTAGAGCTGGAACAGCCATTCCCAGCTCTCACAGAGAAAGCTGTCATTTAGTATACTTACAGCAGAACAGACAGCCAATTACCTAAGGTTGTCTCATTTTTTTTGTTGTTATTGTTTAAAGGGCAAGATGAAAAAAAGTCTAAGTGTACTTTTTATACTCTTCTAACCTAGGAAGTATGTAAATTACACACACACACACACTAAGTCAAACAAGTTAAGTTCATGAACTCATCCTAGATAAAATGCCACAGCAAGTGACCTTGCTGAATATCCCTAAGGTCACCTTTGAAGTACTCCTTCGATATCACTACAGCCATCTGGTGACTGTAGTGATTATCTAGCAATGAGGTATGCAGCCCTTTTTCTAGGATGAGTTTGCGAACTTAATTGTCTGACCTCATGTGCAAGTCTTTCTTCCCTAGTCCTACGACAGCACTTGCAAAAGCACCTGCTTCTCTGAAGGGGAGTGCAAGTTCATAGTATTATGTCACAGGTTAAAAAAAAAAAAAATGAGGTGACCCGAGATGCCTTGCTATCTGATAAATTAATAGGGTTGTATGGTATATATTACAATAGTTCTTCCAATAAGTTATTTTTCTCCTTATTATATATTTCTTGTGGATAATGTTATTGAGGTATTTCTCCAAAGAATTTTAAAACATTTCAAAGGATGAAGGAACTGCTCTGACTGCTCTGTATTTTGATTTATTGGTTACATGATTGTATACAATTACCAAAATACTTCAATCTATGTAGTAAATTCAATTATTGATCCCGTATATCAATAATACCTTGAAAATACTGCTTCTTGCGGGGGACGAGGAAGGGGGAAAGAAGAGAAGAGAGAGGGGCATTGGTGTGCTCCCACGTAATGGGCACAATGCAAAGATGTAGGGCACACCTCCTGGGTGTGGGACATACATAACCACAACAGGGACCATCATTTGTACCCTCATATGTATAGGAGATTTTTTAAAAGATAATAAAATAGTGGCTTGGCACCTGTAGTTCAGCAGCTAGGGCGCCAGCCACATACACCAGGTCTGCCAAACAACAATGACAACTACAACCAAAAAAAAAAAAGGCCAGGCACTGTGGCGGGCGCCTGTAGTCCCAGCTACTTGGAAGGTTGAAGCATGAGAATCACTTAAGCCCAAGAGTTTGAGGTTGCTGTGAGCTGTGATTCCACACACTCCACTGAGGGCAACATAGTGAGACTCTGTTTCAAAAAAATAAATAAATAAATAAATAGTGCTTCTAGTTTACACATTAGAAAATAAGATGAAAGTTTTACACATTAGTATATATTAGAAAACACATATTAGTTGATAGTCTCCATTTTCATTAATATTTTATCAGTATTTTATTAGAATCCAGAATTTGGTATATTACTATGCTGTATTGAAACTAAGTCAAACATGATATACTTCAAAGAGGTGCCTTCCCTCCCATGATAACAGATGGCCTTCTGTCATTATGAGGGGGTGGATGCAAGCATAACTTTACAGAACCTAAGTTTATTCACCCAGTCATTTATTCCATAAATAGTAATCTCTTACTTTTTTGTTTGTTTGTTTTTGTTTTGGCCAGGGCAGGGCTTGAACCCGCCACCCCCAGGATATGGGGCCGGTGCCCTACCCCTTGAGCCATAGGTGCCGCCTGTAATTTGTCACTTTGAATCAGCCATTTTGGCAGGTTTTTGTGTTCAAGACAGAACAAGACACACTCTGTCATCATGGAGCTTATAGTCTAGTTGTGGGGAAAGATACTTGAAAACTAAAGAAACAACTAATTAAGCAATTATATATTTTTATCAGTGCTATGAAGAATATAAATAGGTACATTAATAGAAAATGAAAGAGAATAATTTTATGGAAATATTAGTCAAAGAACACGTATGTAAGGAGACAGCATTTTAATTTGCTACTTGTAAACCAAAATAAGGATAGTTTTAGTACCTTTATTCTTTGAACTATTCTGCAAACTACTATAATGACAAGAATCCCACAGTCTTGAACCTACTGAAGCAAAACTCTAAGTAATGGGGTCTTAAAAACGATTTTTTCTAACACTTTCCAAAGGAAATTTTGGAAGATACTGTCAGAAGTTCTCAAATTACAGTGGGCATAAAAATACTCTGGGGCTTTTATTTCTGGTCACAACAGTACAGGTATAGACTTTTTTTGGTACCATAAACAACTAGAAAATAAGACAAAATATATTTCAAAAAACCCAACACCTTTTAAACATTGGAAAAGAGAGAGCTCAGGACTGTGACACTGAGGAATGGAAACGAATGAGGTGAACACGACAGTGACCTCATCTTTATTTTTAGAGGCCATTTCTAGACCACAGAATGGCATTCCCAAGGAGATCCAAGCAATCTTGCTGATCTGAGAAGACAGGAGAGGGTGAGGGGGCTAGATTTGCAGAGAAGAGGGAGTTATAGCAAAAGAAAAAAAAGAAAAACTCTGGAATTCTATATAAGAGATTATACAAATAATCCAAAAAATAACATAAAGATCTTTGAAAAAAAAACAAAAACAAACAAAAAAAAAAGATCTTTGAAAACAGGGCTGGATATATGTAGAATGAAAATTCAGGCAACTGGGCAAAGAACAGTTACCAGAGAAAGAACTACTCCAAGGCTGTGGGCTGTGACCTGCACAAATATTAGAGTTTGTATAGCACTGAGAGATGCTTGAGTTACAACAAGCCAAAATAAACTTGGTTGAAACTTTATTGAACATCTGAGGCATTTAATAGAGACCTCAGAAATGCTACAGATTAGAAGAAGGCTAAACTATTCCTAGGAAAAGGAGCTACCTGAAAGGTTCAAGTTGATCCACAAATAAATTAGCTGCCTATCAGAACAAAATTTAATACTTACTCATGGAAGACAGTGAAATCCAGACATTGAGTCTAACAAAGTCCCAGACCAGGTGGTATCACACAAGAATTTTACCAAATTCTGCAGAAATTATTCCACAACATTGAGAAGGAAGGAATCCTCTCCAGCTTGTTCAGTGAAGCCAATATCACTTTGATACCAACTCCAGGAAAGGACACAACAACAACATAAAGAAAACCACAGACCAATATCCATTGTGAATATGGATGAAATTCTCGGTAAAGTCTTTGCAAACCAAATTGAGCTGCACACCAAAAAAAATAATTCATTACAGCCAAATTGGCTTCATTTCTGACATGCAAAGATGGTTCAACATACCCAAATCTATAAATGCAATTTGCCACATAAATAGAAGCGGAAAGACCATCTGATCCATGACTGACTGTGATGGTATTATGGCGCACTGCAGGGCTGTGTTCAAATGAACATTATGTCAATGTTTGTTCACTTTCTTTTTCTCTTCCAATATTTTCCTTGAGTAAAATACAGACTTTCCTGCCTCTCACAAGAACATAACCCTTTTGTCTCACTCTCTACTGTTGCTTTGTTTCTCTCCCTTTCTGTAGGTCCTATTCCCCTTAAATGCTGAAACTTACCAATTTCTGGAAAAACAGCCACAAATATGTCTGTGGTTTGTGTTTTTCCTGGGCATGTCCTCAACTTTGGCTTAATGAACTTCCATTGACTGAGGTTTTTTTGGGTTGCCACATCCTTTTTTTTTTTTTTTGAAACTGGAACATGTACTTAAAATTTGTAGGTATTCTTGTTACTAATCTCTCCAGTGAAGGGCTTGTTATTTGCTTATTTGTCAGAGACTTGGCTGGACTATTTTAGTGAAAACTATTTCCTCCACAGTAGGAGGCCTCTGATGTTGCTCCTCAGAGGTCACAGCCTAGGGCACAGGCACAGCTACCCTGCAATGACAGTGGTTTTGATGGGGCTTTGTCTCTTTTCTGATCTTTCGATTAAGCTACCTCCCTCTGTTTTTACCACTCCCAGCTTTGAGGCTCCTCTCATTGTCGCCAGATTCCTCTAGGATATCAGCAGGGTCCTGGGGCATGCGTTGCTTCAGAGTCTGCTTAGGTTAGTGCTTGTAGTACAGTGGTTACTGTGTCAGCCACATACACTGAGGCTGGAGGGTTCGAACCCAGCCAGGGCCAGCTAAACAATAATGACGATTGTAACATAAAATAGCCGGCATTGTAGTGGGCACCTTTAGTCCCAGCTACTGGGGAGGTTGAGGCAAGATAATCGCTTAAGCCCAAGAGTTTGAGGTTGCTGTGAGCTGTGATGTTACAGCACTCTACAGAAGGCGACATAGTGAGACTGCCCCCCACCCCGGAAAAAAAAAAGTTCGTGCCTCCTTGCAGGAGTACTTTTTGTGGCTAGACTTTGAAGTTTGCTTTGATACCTGGAGAGTTCTTGGCATTTCTTTCTGTGATTCTGTTTGCTAAGCTGGCTGGTTTATAGTCAGCTTGTGTTCATGGAGTTACCAGCCTCCTTGTAATTACCAAAATTGCCATTGTTTTCAAAAGGATTCTTAGGATTAAACTTCCCCACATTCTTTCCTAAAAAAGTCACCTCTGGGAGTGTTTTGGAGTTCTCTGTTGTTAGGACCTGCCTCTCCTCCTGGCAAGATCTCTGAGCCACGTTGTGGAGCTGGTAGCAGAGACAGGGCCTCACATCTCTCAGAGCGACACTCTGGACCAGGGAAGTAGCCTCTGGTCTTCTGAACTTGCCTCTTCTGGCATGGAACGTAGGCCCTGTAAGCAAGCTGGAATGGGAATGCTTGGGAAGCCATTATTCTCAGTCTGTCACACCTGACTTAGAACCTCTACCTGATGAATGGAGGCTGGGTAGAGGAAATCCTCTCCTTGAACTCACCTTGAACCCAGCCTCTATAACATAGAATTGGGAGAAATGCCTGTGGTCTGCCTCTCCCAGGGGAATACTGAGTCTAGACCATCAGTGAGAACTGTGGAGGGAGGGAACTGTTGGAGTGTGAGCTAGTGGATTTTGAAAAAGATTTCTCCAGACAAAGATTAGGATAGAAGAAAAAGTTTATCTTACTTTTTTCAGATGAGAAATGGGGCCAACACTGTCAAAGAGCAGGAAATGGTGCTGTTGGCAGAGAGAATCAGGAGCTCTGAATTTTTATTTAGGAGTTGTAAAGGGGGTGAAGAAGATACATGGCTGCAGCCAGATTACCAGGGTACGGTGAGACTGATACATGCATCTTCTTACTTCTTAGTGGCCGGCTGCTCACAGAAGTGGCTGCTTCCCATAGAAGACAGGCTTATCACTGATGATTGAGGTCTTGTCATTGATACTGCCCCTGGGGTAGGAACTAAGGCTGGTAGCTTGTACCCTCCCTGTCCTTTCAGGAACTCTTTGAGGCTGTAAACCACAAATATTTACATTTCCCTTCTATCTGTTTAGCTCTTTTCAGATGTTGTGTAAGGAGAATCCCTGAAGGGTGCCTGTCATCAAGAGAGGGAGAGGGAGAAAGTTCATACAATTACTCTTAGCCCTTCCTGAGAAACCAAGGGTTGCATAGTTTTTCTGCTATTGATATGTTTATGTTAATTTTAGCAAGGGGTCTTTTCAGGAATCCAATCTTCTTAGCAACATTCACCCCACACAGAGCTTTTGTCATACTGAGTTGGTTGGGGATGTGGAGAAGAGACATCATTAAGTATCACAGGCTCTTGCTGTCTGTCCCTGATTTGTGTTATGAACCTGAATGTTCCTTCATTTGCTGAGTGCCCTTATGACAATTTCCAAAGACTTTAACTAGTTGTTTATTTTGCTAACTGTTACCAGCTATGCTTTTTTACTAGAGAATTGATCCAAGAGTTTTCCACATTATCATTCTGGAAATGAGAGTCCTGTGAAATATGTAAGAAAGAAATAGTAAGTCTGGTTGATTCATTTTATGAGGCCAGCATTATTCTGACAAAATAAGACAAGGACATTATAAGAAAACCTGTCTAACATTCCAAACGAACAAACTATGCAAAAATCCTTCACAGAGTATCAACAAATTAAATATAGTGATAGAGAGAAAATGTTAACACATCATGGCTGAACGGAATTTATTATGGAAATACAAGTTTATTAAAATATTAAAAATTCACCACACCATAATCACATTAACAAAATAAAAAAAATTCATGAAAAACATGTGCCAAAATTCAATACCCAAATGTGATACACACTCAGCTCCTAGGAATAAAGGGAATTTTACCTAATGAAGTGCACTCACCCAATTTAAAAATAAGTGAGAAAAAGTTTTATGTACTATACAAAAACATATACACATATGCATATACACATAGGTATAATATGTTTAATGTGTTTAATCTTTGGGGAAATTTAAATTAAAACCACAATGAAATACTATTAGCAACCAGCTAAAGTGGTTAAAATTTAAAAGACCAATAATACCAGGTATGGATGAGGTTGTGAAACAACTTGAGCTGTTACACACTGGTGATGGCAGCATGAACTGGTGTGATTGCTTTGGAAATGCGTAACGTGTTTTATAATGTTACACATTAACTTATAAAATTATCCAAAAGTTTTACTTGTAGGTATTTGCTAAAGATTGGTATCTACAGAAACACTCCAACATGAGAATTGATAGCATTTTTTCTTTTAATTTCAAATTCATATGAGGGTACAAATGTTTGGGTTACATTGTTTTCACTTCTAAGGTAAAACAGTTCCAGTTGTAGTTGAACCCTTCACCCAGGGGGCATGCTGAACACTCTTACATGTACACGTTAGGTGAGATCTCGCCAATTCTCCTTTCTCTTCTTCCCTCCCCTCATCCTCTTCTCCCCTTCCCCACACTAGACTATATTTGTGTTTTGTCATTTGTATGGGTGTGTAGTTGTTTACATATTGATTTCATAATAGCATTGAGTACATTGGATTTTTTTCCCATTCTTGAGATACTTTACTAGGAAGAATATGTTTCAACTCCATCCAGGTAAACATAGAAGATGTAAATTCTCCATCTTTTCTTATGGCTGAATAATATTCCATGGTTCAACATACGTAAATCCATAAGTGTGATTCATCACATAGACAGCACAGATAGCAGTTTCATAAAACAAGCCAAGTCAAACCTGGAGTATTACAAAAATAAGCTTTTGTGGCCCCATGGAGTATATGGTTAGCGTAAACGAATTACCTTAAAACATTCTTAGAATAAACAAAGTAATTGAAAAAAAAGCAAATGTCAGAAGTGGTAACTGCAAAAATTGGCAAGTTTTTGCAGAAATTAAAGTAAAAATCTCATATCCCCTCCTAACATTGTGAAGACAGAATACCTTCGAAGAACTTATAAAGACTGTCTCTGGAAGTTAGTGGCAATGATTTGTTTGTAGAGCATGATCTCATTTAATTTAGGTTGTTTTTTTTTTAATGTTTGACTACATCTAGGTTGGAAAATTCGTTTTCTATGCTGTTCCCTTATTTAATTAGTATAGCCTTGGGTTAGGAAAATTACACTTCAATTCTGTTTGATTACAGAACATTAAGGGTCTATTTTAGCATTGTGTTGCAAAGATATACTTAAGGGTTTTTTAGTCTCCCATTATAAATTCCCTTTTTGGCCTATCTTGGTAATTTAAAAATTGCATTGGCTGGATACACCATGATTTGTTTACCCAGATTCAATTATTTTTAAAGGGAAACCTAAGGTCACTTTTATTTTTTATAATCTGTTGCTTAATTCAAGAATATTTGCTCTTTGTTTTATATACTATTTTAATCCTTCTTATTGATTAAAAACAAACTCATATATCAGTTTTAATATTATTTTTATCCTTTTCTTTTTTATGGAATGTAAAGAATTTACTTACATTTAATGTTTTATAAAACAGCCAATATTTCATGAAGATTATCAGTATGAACCATAACATGCTATTGTGGCTCCCTGTTGGTTCTTAATTACATTCTTCTATTGATAGGAGACTACATTAGCTCAGTTAGAGACAGCCTGATAGATATCTGCATTTGGAGGCACAGTCTAGAGGTGTCTCACCTAGTGTGGAGAGAAGAGTTTGTGTCTCTTGTCTGGACCACAGGATGCCCACACTGCTATTGCTCCTGGCCATAGTGGGTTGGGAAGGAAGGTTGGAAAGTTCCCTCCTGGGCATCAAGGTGCTATTTCATTCCTTTTCTTTATATTGGAAAGACATTTTATACTAATTGAGCAAAAATAAATTTTGAAATTGTACTAATTCTAAGTAAGGAATTAGAGAGCTTCGTTGATGAAACCTTCTCTTGGTCTAGGGCCATTTGCCCAGTTATCTTCCCTCTTGTATTCACTGCTGCCTAGTATTAGGGTTTCCCTGTTCTGCAAACAAGCAGCTCCTTTGAAAGTTTTCTTTTTCTTTTTTTTTTTTTTTTTTTTTGAGACAGAGTATCACTTTCTTGCCTTTGCTAGAGTGCCATGGTGTCTATCTCACAGCAACCTCAAACTCTTGGGCTCAAGTGATCCTCTTGCCTCAGCCTCCCAAGTATCTGGGACTACAGGGACCCACCATAAAGCCCAGCTAGTTTTTCTATTTTTAGTAAAGGCAAAGTCACACTCTTGCTCAGGCTGGTCTTGAACTCTTGAGCTAAAGCAATCCACCTGCTTCAGCCTCCCAGAGGGCTAGGATTACAAGTGTGAGCCACCACCCCAGCTGAAAGTTTTCTTTAACATTGAATGCCACCTAACTTTGGAGAACCCAGATATGGAAATGTACTTTTCTCTTGTTTTTCTAATTAACTTCTCCCTGCCATTGGGGTGTGGGGAGAGGAAGATACTAAAGATCATAAAAAATATATCTTAAATAGCTTTCTAAAATAGTGTTTGTAATCCTTACCTCCATGCACACTGAAATTTTTCCAGAAAGGAGGCATAATTTTAAATTAGTGCACATATAAAATATTATATAGCTATGTATCAAGAATGGGAAATCTATTGCACTGTTAATCAAACCAGTGTTTTTCGGCCTTTTCTGTCTCCTGGCACACTTGAACCTACAGTTAAATTTCCATGGCACACTTAAATTATGACCCAAAAAGTAAAAAAGAAGAATATACTTGCGGTGCTTTGAACATGTTTTGAAAATAATTTTATTAATGATCTTTAAAGATTGTCGAGGTATACCTAAGGTCCTCCAGTGAACCATAGCATACCGGTTAAAAATCACTGAATTAAACCATCAGAAATCAATAATGCTTTTATGCCTCAGCTCAAAAACTCAAATCAGTTCAAGGTGGGGGGCGATTATGCAAATAATCTGTAGAATCATAATTCTTATTCTTGATCTTAAGACTCAAGCCCAGTGTTCCTCAAAATTAAATTCATATAAAATTGGAATAAATTTTAATTTCTAAAAATTAATTCATATAAAAAACTGTCCCAGTGCTTATAAAAGTTTATGTGTTTGCTTCTTTTAGGAAATCATAAAGGTGATGGGAGTAAGCATTTGAAACAGAAAATGAGAACATTTTTGTAAAATGTTTTTGACTAACCTTTATATCAAGAAGTTAAAATGTCAACCCCACCTTAGTATCCACCTTGAAATGTTCTTTTTTCAGCTGTGCAATGGAGGCTCAGTGACGGATCTTGTGAAAGGCTTTCTGAAGAGGGGCGAAAGGATGAGTGAGCCAGTAATTGCCTATATTTTGCACGAAGCACTAATGGTGAGGCAATTTGAATTGTTTATGCATTAATTATGAGGCAGTTCTAGTTTAAAAAAAATGTGGATCCTATTTTTAGAAAAATATCACTGCATTAGTATTTATTGATGCATGAATATATGCAAAATCGGGAATGTTTAGCAAAGCTAATTCCTTTTTTAATTTGAAATCTACTCTCTTTGTGTCAATAAAATCCTGAATTCTGACCTCCTAAGTGTATTCCTTTTATTTCCTTTTATTTTTGTTATCATTTCAGGTTAATGTGGAGGTACAAAGAATTAGTTTACAACGTTTACATTTTTAGGTACAGCCTCTCTTATAGTTGTGTCCCTCCCCCAAGCGGTGTGCTGTACACCTTAACCTTGTACCCATTCAGTGGGAGCACACCCATCCCCCTCCCTCTTCCCTCTCCCTGCTCCCTCGTCCTCCCCACCCCCCACCTTGAACTGATTTGAGTTTTTGTCTTATGTGAATGTGTATTGATTGTCTACAGGCTATATATTACTATTGTACATTGGATTCTTGCTTCTCCATTCTTATATGATACTTTACTAAGAATGTGTTTCAACTCCATCCAGGTTAATATAAAAGATATAAAGTCTCCATCTTTTCATGGCTGAATAGTATTCCATGGTGTACATAATATTAATCCATTCCTGGGCCGATGGGCATTTAGGTTATTTCTACATTTTAGCAATTGTAAATTGAGCTGCAATGAACAGTCTAGTGCAAATGTCCTTCTGATAAAACTCCCAAGTCTATTTCTGAGACCGTGATAGTGACCAAGGTACAAAATTCAGGTTTTATTTGCCGTTATCTTAAATAAGTACATGGGACATTTTCTTCTAATGAGATCAACACATTTTTCATAAAACATTTGGTAAAAACTAAGGGGCATGTTCTGGTTTTATGAATTTTTATATAATCAAAATTGACAATGATACACTTTGATTTGACTAACTCAATGTAAATCATTTGCGAGTTTTTGAATGTTAATTTTAATATGTGTTTCCTGTTGATTTTGCACAAATACATCATCTGAAAAAAGTTTTTTGGCTTGATTCTTTTGCTAAGAGTCCTTATATGTTTTCTGCCTTCTAGGGACTTCAGCATTTGCATAAGAACAAAACGATCCACCGAGATATAAAAGGAAATAATATTTTGTTGACTACAGAAGGTGGAGTTAAACTGGTAGATTTTGGTACGTTTTGTTTAAAAGGTCTGAGGTCGAACTGCATAATGAATTAACATGACATCATTTGTCAATAGACTTTCTAAGCATTGCAAATAGAGAAAAATCAGTGTGATCTCATTGAGGTAAGAAATGCAGAGATAGGCTCGGCGCCTGTGGCTCAATCGGCTAAGGCGCCAGCCACGTACACCTAAGGTGGCGGTTTTGAATCCCCAGCCTGGGCCCACCAAACAGCAATGATGGCTGCCACCAAAAAATGGCCGGGCATTGTGGCAGGCACCTATGGTCCCAGCTACTTGGGAGGTGGAGGCAGGAGACTTGCTTGAGCCCAGGAATTGGAGGTTGCTATGAGCTGTGATGCCATGGCACTCTACCCAGGGGGATCTACCCAGGGGGATAGCTTGAGGCTCTGTCTCAAAAAAAAAAAAAGAAAAAAGAAATGCAGAGATAATTTGGGAAATGAGAAATCCCCAGGAGAGTTGTCTTCTTTCATGTCAGCTGGTTTGTGCCTATATAACCCTAATGTAGCAATGTGTGTAGTTAGTTGATCCTTCAAAACAGACCGCATCTCAGATGGTCACTCTGAGCCTATAATGGTAAACCCATGGTGCTCCTAGTGATTATTTTACAAACCAGCATATGCTTAAGTCCAGAATTTTGATATATGAGGGGAAGGCTTCCGGGCCATCTGGGAATATTTCCTCTCTCCTACAAAGGAGACACAGGGAAAGAGGGTCACTTCCTGGCTCAGGATGCTGTGTGTCTTATTGTGGGACCTGAAATTGCTGCAATTACCTTGTGACTAAGGTGTTCTGTCCTGAAGTGGAAAGCCAACTCTCACTGGCAGAATGGGGACTGAAGACTCCATTCTTGGCAAGGGAAAACACCCCCAGAAAAAGGGAGAAATAAAAAAGTGAGCTGAATAAAGCAGAACAGAGAAAAGTCAGCTACTTTACCTTTAAACCAATCTCTGCTAAATTTTTTATCTGAGCAAGTTTCCTGCTTTTTCTAGAACTTGGGCCTATTGGGGGTACAACTTACTAACACCCCTGCTGGGTCTGTGAACACTCTGAAGGAATAAGATGCTGTGGCAGGGCAGCATCTAAATGTATCTAAAGATACATTAACTGGGCCATTTCCTGCCCAGTAAACAGTCAAAGCAAATACCCATTGTGGAGATTTGTATTTGGCTGGGGCAGAGATCGAGGGAACAGCCTGAGCCCTGAAATATGGATAGGAGGGCTTATATCCCTTACTGTGGAGGAAGACTGTGGTGGTAAGAAAGGAAAATTCCTCTCTCCCACCCATTCTTCAGAGGAAATTGATGCCAGTGGCATTTCACTCCACAGAGAACAGCGGAATTTAACACCTCCCAAGAATCTGTGTATGAGACCTCAGACAGGAAGCTGCCCCCACACAAGGCTCAGGTTCCAGATTTCTCAAGAGTACTCAGACCCATAAGTTAATTATGATACAAACAATAGGAGCTGATATGCTCACAGAGAGGAACAGCTGGCATCTTTGTTCCCTTCCTCAACTTACCCTCTGGGCTAATGAGCAAATAGCCTTCAATAATAGCTGAGTGGAACTGACATTCAGGGCCACCATTAGAACCCCACATGCAGGTGGTGGTCCCCTGGGTTCCCACCTTTGAAAATTCTATTCTGTGTCCTGTCTTTTTTCTTCTTGTTGTTTCTAACTTTATATTTCTTCAGTGGGTCACTGCCAGTTCCACAGGTCTTAATGGACCCTGCCTCCAGGGCAGGACCCCGGCAAACTCTGAGAAAGGAAAAGCTTATATAGGAGAAGATTGGGGGTCCCTGAAGCCATACTCGAGCTACCAAGTCAATTAGCTTTGGAGCCTGACTTAGCTCTGAACCTTTTGTTATATGACATAATGAATTTCCATATTTACTAAGCCAATTTGGAGTATCTGTGTTACAGCCACCATAATTGACATACCCTTTTGTCTAGGGAGTTCATTTCCTATCTGCTGATACTCTGCTGGACCTTCTCTGGTTGTTCCCTACGAATCCTGTGACATTAGTGTATTTGGGGGACAGTATTTTAGTGTCCCTCAATCATTCTTCCCTTTTGCATGCTCCCTGGATAAGGCATCCCTCCTCGTGCTTCTGTAACCTGTGCATTTCTCCATTTTTGCATTTGTCACATAGAATTATAATTATCTACTTTCTACATAGATTAAAAATGCTTTAAAATATGGATAGACAAACAGGTCTTTGAGAAGTGGGACTGGGTTGTATTCTATTATATTTTATAAAACCGATGCTTTAGATATAGCAGTTTCTTTTCGCATTGTTTGAATGAACGAACCTTCCTTCATTTTGCATTTTGGAAACTGAAGCTCAAGGAAATAAATTGATTAATTTTAGAAATGTTTTGATATCTGAGACTGTAGCTCTCTAGTGTTTTGGCTTAGCCTGGAAATGAATTTGAGAGCATCTAAAGAGAACCGATGTATAAGGTGTCCTTCCAGTAGGCACCTGCACCCACATTGTTTTTCTCTCAGAGCTTTTGAAACATACTGAGAAGCAGTGGGTTTTGCAGTGAACATCTGATTAATAATTGGGGGGCAGCTAGACCGTGTTGCTTGTCAAATTCAAAGCCATGTGCTTAAACAATGTGGCTGGGTTAGTGTGCTAATTAGGGACTTCCATTTGACATTAAAAACTCAGGACCCTTATTTTCCCTGGGAAATAGCTTGACTCTGCTCTAAGAAAGACCCAAACGGGGAATTTGATATTTAACTTGAGGTCTCATAATTCCCTTGCTTTAAAAAAAAATGGATACAATAAACATAGCCTACGTTGAAATTTGGTAAAAACAACTGTAAATAAACACTTCTTTTTTCAACCATCAGAGAAAAATTTGATAAATTTCTTTGAGAAATGGAAATTACTGAGGTGTCTTTCAGAATAAACTAGATGAGAAACATACACTTAGATAATAAATAAGGTGATTTTTCATACAATAGCTTTAAAAGATTGTCAAAAGTAGGATTGCTAACAAAATGAAAGTCTGGGTTTTAGATTATTTGATATATAGACTTTCCTTTCAACAGGAATTAGAAAAGAAAGCAAGTTGCCTATCCAATGCATTCCCAGTGTCTGATGCAAAAAAAGGTTATTATTTGCATGTAATATGGTGCTTATCTTTCTATCTATCCTTCATGATAAAAGGACATAGATTCAATTTGCCTAAACAATTAGTAGGTTTTTGCACGAATACCAACCTGAGGATGGTGGGGGTGTGCATGTAGAGCAAAACTTCTTCATAGCAAAAGGACCCTTAAAACTGCAGCATCAAACCGAAAATCAATGTCCTCATTTTATGCTTAAATCAAATTTTCCGAGAAAGTTACAGCTGGTAGTAAAGGGATATAGAATAAATTTTATTTGAATTTTTCGCTTCATAAAGTGTGCTGTGAGTTTATTAGGGGATGATGCTGAAGATCCTAGATGGTCTCCAAAATAGAACTCCACCACCTCACCCAGAAATCTGCTATATATCAAGGCGTCTTAGAAAAAGTCGCCTGCCCCTCCACATCGCTCAGGACAGAAACCTTAGTCTCATGCTCTAGTGTTCCCTTTTCTTCACCTCCCACGTATACAACTAGCCACAACAGTTGTGTGTGTCTCAGTTTGATGTCCCCACACTCCACATTATGTCTCCACCCCACTCCTAACCTTCGTCTCTCGCTGTGTTCCCGCAGTTACACTTCACTCAACCTCAGCATCTAACCTCTTTCCCGTCCTTGGCACGTCGTTCTCCACACTGTACTTTTGAAAGGCTCCGTCCGGCTGCACCGTGGAGAATGAACTGGGTCAAGGAAGGGAAAGAGATTAGAGGCAGGGAGTTCAGTAAAGTGTAGCTGCGGAAACATAGGCAAAAAAAGAACACGAGGGGGATAGCACACCCCCTGAGTGAGGGGCTCTTTTACAACTGAACTTTACCTTGGAAGTGAGAACAAGGTAATCTAAAAATTTCTACCCTTGTATTAATTGGAAATAAAAAAATAGAGAGTTATAGTTTGAATAAGTTTCTAACATGTCCAAAAAAGATGCTGGCAAAAGTACTCTGATTAAATCTATAGTGATGAGTTTATATTTATTTTAATGTATTCTTCCAGTAACACTAAAAAAAAAAAAAAGGTCTTATCCTGCTACTCCCTGTTCAACATTCCATTCAATAGCTTTTTTTTTTTTTTTGCTTTTCTTTTTTGAGACAGAGTTTCACTTTGTTGCCATGGGTAGAGTGCTGTGGTATCACAGCTCACGGCAAGCTCAAACTCTTAGGCTTAAGCGATTCTCTTGCCTCAGCCTCCCGAGTAGCTGGGACTACATACAGGTGACCGCCACAACATCCAGCTAGTTTTTGGTCATAGTTGTCATGGTCATTTGGCAGGCCCAGGCTGGGTTTGAACAGCCAGCCCTGGTGTATGTGGCCGGTGCCCCAGCTGCTGAGCTGCAGGCACTGAGCCATTCAATAGCTTTTCCTTACAGTGCTCTGAGCCAGCACAGCACCAGCCCTTAATGACTGACACCTTCTTTATATCCCTGGGCTCTGATGGGGTATTCTCTTCCTATTACTTGCTAGCCAGGTAAGTGTCTTCTAGTACCTTAAGAGTGCCTTCTTTTTCTCTGCCGGGGCTCTTGGAACAAGGAAAGTACTCTGAAATGTATCGATGTGCTTTCCTCTTTTGCCTATCAGAGAACATAATCTTTGCCCCAGTGTGCCTGAGCCATGTCTCTGTCTGGGGCAGGGTGGGGGGATTAAGATTAATTCTGGAAGGAATGCGAGATGACTGAGTAAAAAGGTAATACTCAGCTTTTTACATTAAATACAGGCATTTGTAGCAAAGCCCAGGCTACCTCCTAAGGAAAGTCTGTCTAAATTGCTTTGTCTTATCTTTGGCTTATGGAGAGAGAGTTTCCAGGGGTGTGTACGATAGGGTTTTCATGTAAGAGAGGACAGTGAAAAAGAGAGGGAAACCCTTTCTGATTGTAGGGTCATTGTGCAAAGATGATTCAGAAAGTGAGGCTGGAGTATGAGATGAGTATGAAAAGTGGAGGTGATAATGAGGGCAGGAGGGAGCTGTTACCCTTGTACCTCCTCCCAGCCTCATTGGATGTTCTGGAGGAGTCCACCGAGAGTCTGCTGTCATCCAGCTTGGCATAAGCAACATCATTGCTACTCCAGAGGGGCAGAGTGATCAGGTAGAAGGAAGACTCGGGTTAGCATCCCCAAACCCTAACCTTAGTGTCCAGAAACCAAGAGTAACTGAGGATCTGACTGGAGAGTTTCTAGAAAGGATTGTTTACGGAATGAGGGGTATAGCAAGGCCCAGAGCAGATCACTGGGGCCAGGCCTGAGCAGGAGTCACAGCCAGACCACAGAGTGTTCTCTGCCCCAGCTAGAACCAATCTGAGCCTTAATCTGCCAGGAGGAAACACAGGAAGCCCTGTCTGCAAGAGAACGGATCACAAGCTCACTGGAGTCAGATGCAGGCAAGGGGTGGGGGAGAGCAGGGAGGGAGGTAGCAGCAGGGGTGGCCAAGCAGGGCACCTAGCAGCTAGGCAGACAAAGGCCACAAGGTCTTAGAAGAAAGAGGAGGAGGGATGCCACCTGAGACATGGAGCAAACACTTATCCAAGAGAGACTGAACTCTATCTAAAAGGACTGAACAAATTTATTGGATCAGGCTGAGCTCTACCTCCCTCCCAGTTAGGACCTTGGGAAGACGCCATAACAGTTATAGGCAAATTGAAGATATTACAGTTTCTCAGTGTATCTAAGAGTAGATACTGAATTCTGTGACCATTTTACAAACATGGTGCTTTCCCTGTATAGACACCTCCCCTCATCCCAGCGCCCAGCTAGTTTCTGCTTGCCCGACTGCCTCCCAGTATCTCCAGTGCATTGAGCCAACAGTTGTCAGACTTTATTGTAATCCTATGTTTTATGTCTTCTCTTCTCTTCTTCTCTCTTCTATGCTAAACTGTAACCTTCGTGGTGACAGGATCTCTACTTAGATGATTTGATCCCTAGAACCCATTTTGAAAGTGCTTGATAAATACTGTCCAATGAATGGATGAGAGGGTGGATTTTCCATATAATTGCGTGACTATGAGAAAGCCACTTGAAATGTCTATGGCATCAATCTGTTCATCTTGCAATGGTGAAAAATGTCCTCTCCCTCATAAAGTTAGTTGCTGTGAAGAATAAATGAGATGCTATACTTATTAGTGTCAGGTGCCAATGCCAACACCACGCACAGGAAACAGCCGCGACACAGATTAGAAGTACAATGCTTTCAAGAGGTGGCCTTCCCATAGGTGCAGGGAAGCCCCAAGTAACCTCTGTCATGGCCTTTTATTGAAATAGTGTGGGGGCCCACGTACAGGAGCTCCATGTTTAATGATGGCTCCCTGCTCTCTCCCCACTGCTCGAGTTCCACCCTGATGCACCACAAATGTTCAAGGTTCAACACCTGCTTGCTAATGAGCAACTGATCTTATCTCATTAATGCATGCAGTTGCTTGAGGGCTTGTCTCTGGGATGCAAAACATCTCCATGCTGGCTGGGAGGTTGTCCCACTCCCAGTGACTCCCTCAAGAAACAGTGACCACTTCTACAAGCCTGGTGCTCAGTCTCCTACATCTCAGTATGATTAATACTTAGTTTACTATAGGTAAATTTGTAAGTATGATTAATGATGCTTTATAATCCAGAAAATCTGAGCTATTACCATTACCATGAGGTGATATTCCTCCTTGGCCTGTACCTTGCTGCTGTACACATAGTAGGTGCTTACTAAATACTTGCTAAATAATGAAAATTTGAGTTCCCCACACAGGTGCCTCTTTGTGTTTCCAAAAAAAAAAAAAAAACCAAATACAAAACCCTCCCAATCAATAGCCTCTGCTAGAGTAAGTTCAGTATTACTTTAAATATCAAGCTACTTAATTATACTAAAAATAGCATTCAGTTTGCCTATACTAGTTATAATTACAGCCTTTAAGAAAACCTTTTTTCTTTTTGTTAAGTGGGATACATTTTTGCAGAAGACAACCTCAGAGAGCAAAAAGTCAAGTGAGCTTGTAAACATTATTAATGAAATGCGTTAGCCTTAGTGGTACATGATCAATCAATAAATAATATGACCTCCCAGGAGATGAACCCCCTTAGGCAAGTCAACAAGTGTCTGAATAAAGCTGTCCATATGTAGGCCAGAAAATGAAAAAGAGACTAAATTTAAAGAGCTGTCCTCAGTTCTCATTTCTGTGGAGTGAATTTCTCTGGGGAACTTCGCTTCTAACAGGATAGTTAACATTTCAATACAAAAGTACAGAATGTACATTTTGTGATTTATCTGGACATCATTCTTATGACAGAATGTTTTATGGCTTTAAATCTCTTCTTACCCACATGCCCAGTTTTAGACTAAATCCCCAATGCATAATGTAATTCAAAGAGAAGTTGTGATTTATTTATTAATAACCTACTTTGGAACACTGAGGGAAGCAGTACACCTGAACTTAAAAACTATGATGTACTCTCCAATGCTGCCTTTCTTTCTTAGTAATTCAAAGCAAAAGCCATTAGGTGAATGGAGAAATAAGGGTGTACGGGGAGCCTGAGAGAGGTGAGGAAGGTACCCAGGCTGGCATGGGGTGTTGAGTCTTCAATGTTGATGAGGAGGGCATCTATAAATGGTGATGGTGGGGACTCCAGGTGGGTTGTCAGAGCCATAGCAAGATGAGAAGGGCGTCTGCACAGGGATGGGGTGGACATGGGATTGATTAAGTAAAGAGGGCTCCATACATCAGGAAACATACTCAGGACAGTGGCAACCAGGTTTCTTACTGTTATGGCAAAGAATTATAAGTAGGAGAAAGGGGGAAATGGTGTTGGATTGGAATTGAAAGTATAAATATGAATTCATAGTCTTAATATGTAAATAGTTATAAAAATAAACATAATGTCATTGTGTATATAGGATGTGTGTGTCTGTGTGTGCATATTACCCAGCTATTTCCACTAAGATGACTTGGGTGTGTTGATAGCCTAAGAAAGCACCCAGCTTTTGGTCTTTAAGTATAATTCTAAAAAGAAGCAACAATTATTGGAGAAAGGCAGATTTCAGGGCTAGACATGGTAAGCCTAGAACCTCATGTGTCCACAAAAGTAAGAAAATACTCAAGGAATTATGGAGACATGTCAAAGGGACAGAGAAGCCAGCTTGCAGCAATTCTCACTGGCCAGATACGGGATAGTTTGAGCACCAAAATAACAATATTGATAATAATGATCGTTATCTCTTGAATAAAATAAAAATCTGTTCATCCATAATGGCTTACATACACACATGAGAGAATGAATGGAGTTAAGCGAAAACTTTTCCCTTACAGAGGAATACCAACTAATAATGATAGAAGGAATAATGAAATTTTAAAAATCATCATTTGGCAGCCAGCATTGTAATAATTAATTCATCCAAAAACTTCAATGAATGTACTAGCTGTAGCACCTAGGACATTAAGTTTTGGTTAGAAATAGGATAGTTTCATAGTTTCACAATAATTCTCCACAAAATGCTAATTAATGACAAAAGGAAAAGGGAAACTTTCCAGGGGAGAAGGTTGGCAGATACAACCATCAGTCAAGGGATCAAAATGAACCTAAGGAGTAGTGGAAAATCACACGAGCACCTGATAGGATGCAAGGAAAGGACCTCAGAACCACTTCTGCGAAGGTTCTGCCAACAAATGCAAATTCAGGAACATTCTATAAAACAAATGGTCTGAAATCTTAAAAAATGTCAACATCATAAAATTCAAGGAAAGATGGAGCAACTCCTTCAGACGGAGGGGGATTAATGAGACTTGACAACTAAAAGCAACACATAACCCTCGACTGGATTATTTTGTTGTAATGGACATATTTGGGACTATTGATAGACTTTGAATGGGCTCTGTGGATTAGGTGCTAGAAACGTATTCACGTGGAGCCTCCCGATTTTGATGGTTGTGCAGGGAGAATGTCCTTGGTTATAGCAAGTCCACACTGAAATAGTCAGGTGTAAATAAGCATCAGATAGATCACTTACTCTCACATGTTCAGGAGGTAAAAGTGCTTTTCTTGCCAACTTTTCTTTAAAAGTTTAAAGGTCAAAATTATGTCCAAATAAACATAACTTTTCATAATGGAGTATACTTTGAGACTTAGCATGGAAATTCAAATATATGTATATACATATTAGTTGTATGTTATGAATCTTGAAAATTTGATAGTTAGTCCTTTATAGAGTGAAATAATTCATGGAAAAAAAAATAGAGGGGGCCTGGCATGGTGGCTTTCCATACCCCTTCTTTTTCCCGAATGTTGCCTGGAATTTTCCACCTATCAGCATCTTCTCTCTTGAGGTGATTTTGTAACTGTTTACTTTGGTGACTTATTCCACCTGTTACCTCTCCAGACAAGATGATTTTCCTAATCTCTTTTACTTCCTACTGCTCCTGAACTCATCCTTTGCTTCCCTGGTGCCTTTTCAAGTAATTTATGTCCATCATTTTATAAATGGATTTTTGTATTTTTCTATCTTCTTAGCTATTTTTTTCTTGTGGAAATTTATACTAAGCAAAAATGTCATTTGCCCTCCAGAGAATGACTTTTCTCTCCAGCTTAAATTTACTAACCTGAAAACGAGCAAGTTAGAATTTATGACCATTAAGTTGTTTTCTAGCTCTGAAGCTATTTGATGGTTTGGAAGAATGATCTTGAGGTTGAAACAGGCAAAGCATTCCAGAAACCATGACATTTAGTAACTGCTTTCCTCTATCACTCGTTCATAGCTGGGCATGTGTCCTGTTTTTAATGTTGTATGTCATGACCGCATAAATGATCACATGAGACACGGATTGACAGTACACGCTGCAAGAGGTGAGGCTAACCATAGGTGCAGGATAGCCCTGAGCACTTCTCACAGAGTCCTTTTATTGAGAAGATACATAATGGGTGGAAGATTACTAAAGACATGCAGGGGCTGCGTGCTCAGAGAAATGATCTCATAGGTGACAAGAGAGTATGTACTCAAGGAACTGATACTCAAGGGTGGCAAGGGAAATGATCTCCAGAAAGACTACATGCAAGTTTTCTCTTCCAGTCTTTCAAGGAATTGCTATAAAATGCTTAATGTTTAACATCAGCCTTACTACTACAGGACTGAAATTTGCTCCTCCAGGATTACTGAGTTACTTGGTGGCTTGCCTTCCAAATCATAAGAGATTTCCTGGGTTGCCAGGAGAATGTCTTGTTCTCAGTAATTCCCCAGATGAGTTATGATATTGGTGACTGTTGTAGTAAGTATGATGTTTAATCCTCTGTAGTTATAATCATCCAGTATTCTCAGATTCAAGGATTTCTTACTCTGAGTTTTTTGCTTAATTTGAAACTTTTTATTCTCCTTCATATTCTTGGCTGACTGTTTCTTGTTACCATATAGTTTACTCTTATAAGAACCACGTGTAAAACATTCTTTCTGCAGAAACCCAACAGATGCCAAGTGATAAATGAGACTCCAATGGTATTGCAGTTCATCCCCCCAGCACTGCTTAGATCTGTGGTCTTTGACGGGCTCGTATGTACTGGATGTGTACAGAAACATCATTGGAGTCTAGGAAGAAATAGTCAGTGCCACTTTTATAATTATTATTTTAATTTTACCCTTTAAAATTATCTTCATGTATATGTTTCATAATACATATATTAATGTAGTCGTAAATAAAAAGGACTGGTTCTATTAATGGTGTTGGTTTAAACAAATGTCAAACTTCCAAGCAGAGCAGGTGTGATTTGTTCAAGGTTAATAGAAAATCATTTTATGCATATTCACAAATCACCTACTATGTGCATAATACTATATTTGCAAATTCTCAAATTTCAACAAAATTTGTTAGGGGGCAGGGTGAGGAAGAGGAAGGGAAGGAAACATGCTATTTGAATAACAACTACGTGCCAAAAATATGTGATACAGACAAATAGTTTAAAATGTAGAAGATCAAAAGAAGTAGAAATTGGTATGATTAGGAGCAGAGTAAAAGTCAGCATGTGGGAACTAAGACTCAAAATGGGGCTTTATAGGTGAGTAGAACTTAAGAGTTGAGAAATAGATATTGCAAGCACCCTTCTGTGTTTGGGTTATGCAGAAACCCTGATTTCAGATCCTTTGATGTGACGTTAAGTCCACTGGCTGCTTTAAGGGAACAAAACTGTACTATTAGCTTAAGAAAATGTATAGCAATTGAAGCTCTTTACGTGAATAATTAATGCAAGAAGCACATCTTGTCTCTCTCTCATAGGTGTGTCTGCACAGCTCACCAGCACCCGGCACCGTCTGAACACATCTGTAGGGACACCCTTTTGGATGGCTCCTGAGGTCAGATAGAGTTTTGAGGGAGACAAATGCAATGTTTGATTCTCTCTGACTTTCCTTTTCATGTGTACTCTATCGCCGTAAGTGTTTTGGAATATACCAGGAAAAGAAAATGTCAGCTGTGTTATTGAGATGTGAGCTTTTTGCATGTGTGAGGAGGAACATGGGAGGTGCTCAGGATGTAGGCTGTGAATGAACCCATGAAAGACTGAATGTGTGAATCAGATGAGGTAGAGAGAAAATACTTACCAGCTGGATTTTTCATTAAATTTCCTTGTTTAGCATGCATCTATATTAATGGCATTTACATTCTCTTTTTAAAATTATAATAGAAATAGTCTGAGAACTTCCTGGCCATTGTTAGATCAGATTCAGGTCCATCCCAGTGGTTCCCAACCTTTTTGGCACCAGGGACCAGTTTCATGGAAGACAATCTTCCACAGATGGGTGTGAGGGGAGAGATGAGATTCTCATGAGGCGCACACAGCCTAGATCTCTCACACGCACTGCTTGATTCACACTCTTATGAGAATCTCGTGCCCCTGCTGATCTGACAGGAAGCAGAGCTCAGGCCGTGATGTGAGTGATGGGGAGCAGCTGTAAACACAGATGAAGCTTTGCTGGCCTGCTCACCGCTCACCTCTTGTTTTGTGGCTGGGTTCCTAATAGGCCGAAGACCTGTACTGGTCACTGCCTGGGTAGGGGACCCATATTAACCAATGAATTAGGTTCCCATGTTGAGTCACTCTATCTGGGGCCTAAGTCCAACTTCATTGGATCCTTTTTACCATTACTTTTAGGAAGTTGTATAGAAACTGTTGAAAGAGAAGAGGGAAAAGGTTCTCTAGAGTCACATCTTCTCCCCACAGTCATTATTAATGCCTTTTAGTCTTTTTAATTATGTTTATCATTTATAATGGAAATTTATTTTCATACTCTGCAACTGTTGGGAAAAGCTGTGCTATTTATCTACAATTTTCTAGGGAGCAAAGGGATGGGAAGTAATTTAGATAGTATATTAATACTGCAAAGTTTTCTAATTAAATTTGTTTGAGGATTAAATCCTGGTATACTGTTTTTATTGGAATACTAATTCAATTATTACTTGCAAAAAACGTTAAAAGGCAAACTTAATACAACATAGGGAGTAAGGATAAATTATTTTATGAAACCTAGGGGAAAAAATGAATGGATTAAAAAGCTTCTTAACAGGGAGCACATCTTAGAATGAAAGTAGAAAGTTAGTCAAACTAAATTGAAAAAGAGAATCTCAAATGAGAATTTTGTTTGTTCTGATATATTATTAGTGTTTTAAAAAAAAATTGCAAAGATGAGAAGTTCATAGAAATGTAGTTACAATGCCAAATATTTCTTTTTGTTCACATATTTTAGTAACTAATATAATAATAACTAATATTACATATAATAATTATATTATTACATAAATGATACTCTAGCTTTTTGGGTTTTGTACATTAATTTATAATAACAAGGCCATTATTGTGTACTTGTTTGTTTGTTGTTTAGTAAAATACTCCTTAATATGCAATTACTAGACAGTCATTTTTCTGATATTAGACCTATAGTACCACAAATAAGGCTTGAAATTCCTTTCCTACTTAACAAACTATTGAATATTATAGAAAAGAAGAAAAGGTTCACAGTGCATCTTTCAAGATGTCATATAAATAAATATACATTTGAGATTTCGTATTTAGCTCACATTTCTAACCTTGAAGAAGAATATATTTTGAATCACCAGCTTTGTGGTTAATCACGATATCACATTTCTAAGAATTAGAAAGCAATAAGGTAAACCAAATATAAGTACAGTAATGGCATGTAAGTATTTCAAGGTTTTGGGAGGCTCAGGAGTGAGATTATCCAAATCAATTACCAGTTGAATAGTGAAATTCTTAATTTGTCATTTTTTAATGAAATTCTTTACCAACGGTAGTATTTGCTGGTTATACAAGGCCATCCTTCCCAAACTAGATCACCGGTGTACCAGGATGAAGGGGACAAAGAAATTAGTGACCATGGTAGGTGATCATTCAATTTACAGACAAATCAAGATCACCTTGGAGAATGAAAGAAAGGTGCTATTTTTAATGATTCTGGGACAGCAGGCCTAAAACAAGAATGTTTCTGTCAAACCGGGTCATAAATTCACTTGAGCCCATGGGGAGATGTTCTGGGACCACGTGCAAAGCCATAAAATAATGTATTATCCTGAAGGAACAATTTTACTAGGGAAAAAAAAAGTGGTGGGTCAAAAAACATTATTTTTATGCTACAGAAAACAAATATATATTATATAACAGAATGGAAAAGTCATATGAATGCAAGTTTTTAAACTTGTAACAACTTTAGAGATGTGATTTAGGCACCATACAATTCATTCACTTAACATGTATCATAAATACTCTGATGTTTATATATATGCAAAGGGTCATGCAACCATTATTGTAATCTAAGCATAAAACAATTTTGTTCTCCTTCAAAGAAAGCCTGGACTCATTTATACTCCCTCCCCATCTCTTCCCAAACTCCCTTACCTTAGGCAACCATTAATCTATTTTCTATCTCTATGGGTTGGCCTTTTGTGGACATTTTATATACATGGAATCACACATTATGTGGCCCTTGTGTCTGGCATTTTTTTTTTTTTTGAGACAGAGTCTCACTATGTCTTGGTAGAGTGCTGTGGTGTCACAGCTCACAGCAACCTCAAACTCTTGGGAATTGCTAAAGCAATTCTCCTGCCTCAGCCTCCAGAGTGGCTGGGACTACAGGCACCTGCCACAATGCCTAGCTATTTTTGTTGCACTTGTCATTGTTGTTTAGCTGGCCTGGGCGGGATTTGAACCTGCCAGCCTCAGTGCACGTGGCTGGTGGTGTAACCACTGTACTACGAGTGCTGAGCCAGTGTGTCTTTTAATGTAGTGTTTGCAAGGTTCCATGCTGAAGCATATATCAATACACCAGGCCTTTATATGGCTGAATAATATTCCATTGTATGTATGGAATGAAGCTTACTTATTCCATCAGTTGATGAACATTTGGGTTTTATTTCCTACTTTTGAGCTATTATGAATAATGCTGCATGAACATTCACACCTGAATTTTTAATGGAAAGCTTGAGATTCTCATGCTTTCTCTCAGAACTTTGGGCTATGCTCTGGGGTTTCGATAGTTCTCTCTATGTCATACTAAAAATACTTCAGTAGGAGAGGTTGAGAAGCACTGTGTGAGTCACGCTGTCTCTCAGTTGGGAAACTGTAGTCTCCTGCTGTGTTTCTCTATCTTTATACATGTATGCATATACACATATGTAGTTTATTTATGTATTTGTTATTAGCCTTCAGGTGCTTAGAAATGGGTTGGTTCATGGTCTTCTTATTTGCCCATGAACTTGCCACCTAAGCTAGAGCCAGAACATTACCAATAGCATACATTTGCCTCTGTCTGTTCCCCCATCCTAAATTCTTGCCTCCTCTCTATAGTAGCTATTGTCCTACATGTTGTGTTTATAATTGCCTTCGTTTTATTTTTCAGTCATACAGATACATCTGCATTTAAACTGTTTCCTGTCATTGCCATTAGTGTAGGGTAGGAATAAAGATTGATTTATGATAGGCGCCACCCTTTCTGGACAATGTACGTAAATGTTACCAACTGAACTCCAGTTTGCCAATACATGGATTATTCAAATGTGTCAAGCTTGATTTTAAGTGAAATCACAAATATAAAATAGTGTTCCAGATAGGGCCTTAGATTCATGTCACTATATACATCATTTTCCAGTACTACACTTCAATGAGCAAACTCTGATCTACCATCATCCCAAAATTGTTTCTATTTTTCATACGGATTGTTATTCACAAAAATGTAAGCTTTTTAAAATATAGAAAATGGGTTTTTTAAAAAAAAAATTATGGAGTTTAATTTCCTTTTTATGGCTACTGATGTGAACACTTGTCATTTATAGCTCATCTGTATTTGTATTACACATGTACAAATAAACTGTGAAGTAATCAACACCATAACTTTTCTATATAATACTTTGTTACACTGTTGCAAAAAGAAGTCCCCCTTTATCTCTTGCCTCTCAGTTACAGCCTTTGATTAGTGATGTGTTTTTAAACATGATTGTGGTTTTACAATTTAGGGTGTCCCCAGAGAAGCTGTTTGTAAGTCGTCTTCATTAAGGTTTATTTTTATTCAATGGGCTTTTCTTTTCATTAATGGCTTAAAACGTTTGCATTCCTCCCAACTTGTTTGATTCCTCCCTTGGGTATCCTTCTCTTCTGGTTGCTGGTAAAGATCAAGGCCATTTAACCAGCATGCCCTTAAGTTTATTTTTCTTTACTTCCTCCACTTTAAACTCTTCAAAGACTGATCTTTGCCCAGGTGAATGTGTCCATCTGTTGTCAAATGTTTACTGAGTGGCAACCACTGTACAATCTTTCCTTATGAATTTGATCCTGTCCCTTTTCAGCTGGGTATTCCCTGTCCTCAGAATAAAAGTAGTACTACTAATGATAATTGTATCTCTTATTCTCCCCCCAAATTACTGCCTTGATCTTTACTTGTATCTATCAGACTTCACCACTTTAGATACTTTGTTCTGGATAATTTGCTGCACGCTTGTTAAAGTCACAAACTTTGCCTTTTTGTTGTCCTTGTTTTTCTTCTAGGTGATTGCCTGTGAACAGCAATTGGACACCACCTATGATGCCAGATGTGACACTTGGTCCCTGGGTATCACGGCCATTGAGCTGGGTGATGGAGATCCTCCCCTCGCTGACCTCCATCCTATGAGAGCACTCTTTAAAATTCCAAGGTCAGATTGCAGCCCATAGATCTTCCTCCAGCCACAGGGGGTTCATCATGCTCATCACAGAAATATTTAGATATATTCTAACATGTTGGGAGCAAAGTGGCCTAGGAGATATTACACTGCTTCTTCCAAGACGCTGTCTTTGTTCAGGAGCTGCATCTCCCTGTCTCCCTAAGTAAAAGAGAATTTCTCCTGAGAATCAGTGTGTCTTTTGCTAGGATTTGATCTCAGAAAAGAGCAGTTCCTCCCACTCTTCATCCTTTCCTTGGTGAGACAGAGAGGCACCCTAATTCAAAGTCAATGCAACAATGATTTTCTTGGCTTCACCTACCAATTCATAATTTCATGCTAAGACTTTTCCCTGTTCGGAACTTTAAAATAACAATATTGCTGGGAAATTTAAAAATAAAACTTATTAATAAAATAATTTTAAACACATTAATATTTTGACTATGTGAATATAAGTGATAAATTTAGAAGAATATCCACTTTGGTGCCATAAAAGCACTTTTTTTTTAATTAAATCATAGCTGTGTACATTAATGCAATCATGGGGCACAATGTGCTGGTTTTATATACAATTTGAAATATTTTCATCAAATGCCATAAAAGCACGTTACTGTCCCTGTAGATACCATCCTTTCGGTGTGTGTATCGACAGATTTTCCTCTGCCTATCATGTTTTTAACTTCTCTGAACACTGTTTTATATATGTGTTGGCTAGCTCATAGGCATTTCAGAAAAGACGGCCTATCTT